>PVJL010004195.1:0-136537 GCA_004026885.1 Lyroderma lyra
ATATGTTTAAGCTAATGGATGTAATACAGGGTTCCTACACTGTATTGGCACATATTGATGGATACTTGTGCCCTAGATATGTGCACACAGGATGCAAATAAAAAGCTACCAAATGAAAATTGATTTGGATTCTCTTCATTTGTTTAGTTTTCCTGCTATTTTTCTCTACTTACATGTATTACTGTGAATAAATCCTTGTTAACCCTTTATTTTTCTTTCCATGTGTATTTTCTTATATACTGTGAATATGAAAACCCAACTGGTACACTTATCTTGTGCCCATATGAAAGTGCAAGTCTTTATTAATTTGGACTGCCTGAACACTGTATCCCATGCTGATGAAGAAAAATGGAGAGATTTGTCTTTCTATCTCTGCTGGTCAGAGATGCAGCCATATCTTTCCATTTTTCAATGCTATAAAAAAACAAGAAAGAAAGAAGAAGGATGGAAGGAAGGAAGGAAGGAAGGAAGGAAAGAAGGAAGGAAGGAAGGAAAGAAGGAAGGAAGGAAGGAAGGGGAAAGGAAAGAAAAGGAAAGAAAGAAAGAAATCCAGCACAAAGTTTTCCAATGTGGGCATTGAGCCTATGGAGAGGAGACATTTTGCCTTCAGGTGAAATGTCTGTACATTCTTTTGTGTTATGAATTACTATTTTCTCTACTTGCTTATGTTTCCAATGTGCTTTTGTTTGCATATGAATACATAGTTACTTATTCTAGTAATAACACAAATATGTAAAAATATGCAAAGATTATCATGAATAACAAATATAAAAGCCAGTAATTATTCTTTATATATTAATACATTCATATATAATATTACCTGATTAATTTTCATAATTATTACCTGTATACAACAACAGACATACTTCCACAGGATTGCCAGAGCTAAAAAGTTCAGTGTGAAACTCTAATATTACACACTAAACAGAAGATATACTAATTGAGTGCAAGATATACTAATTCAAAAAGATTTCCAGATCAGTATAATCTATCTATTTAGAGAGCAAAGAACCATTGTATCCATATTTGACACACACTAGAAGTCCTCAAGTGGTCAAGTTCACAAAGTGTACTCATAGCACTGAATCCAGGTGTTTATCTCAATCAAATTAGGAAGACTTGCCATAGCTCTTAATATCTAATTCTGATTGTAAGTTAAATATCAATATGAAGTATTACTTTGATTCTAATAATCACTGGTACTCCAAAGAAAGATCTAGCTCTTGGGAAAATCCTGAAAAACACAAAATCAATTTTTATTTTAAGCATTTCAGTGACTAATTTTAGGTCTGCATAACAAATACCAGAGTAGATCCAATGCTTTTAAATTTAACTAATCTAAATGACACATACAAGGAAAATATGGTGTCTGTCAAATTGGTTCAAATTATATAAAATCAGGAACATAAGTAAGACTTACTTTTTAGGGAAAGAAAAGAAGTGGAAAGGACTTAGATATGAGCCCTACAGGGAAAATTATTATGAACAGACTTTGGGAGAGAATGCAAGGCTGCCTGGTAGCAAAATAGCACTGCTGCCTCCAGGTTCCTCTGATCCAATTTTTCTAATTAATACTCCAAGCATAACCATTAGGAAGGAAGAATAGAATGACGTGACCTAGAAATTAGTGTAGGAAATCCATGAGGCCTTTATCAAACATCCACATATTAAAATAAGTTGAGTTTCACAGATTATTTGGCAAAAGAACAAAAAAGCCTGCTGCTATACCTTAAACTCTAAAAAATATGACCCATCAACAGTACTGTTAGCAATGACATCCTGTCGACTTACCAAGAGCTGGGTTTTACATCCAAGTCTTAACTTCACACTATGCTACAATAATTAGAAAATGTGCATGGTCATGTGTTTTTATATGCAAACAGTGCTATTTGTCTTGGGCAGACCTGGGATATCATTGAGTGGAACTGATTTATTGAGCCAATAGTATTAGTTTTGCTTCAATCTCTTCAAGGCAGTAGATTGTGTTAATACAGACATTTTTTTTTTCTGCACTAAGGCAGTTTCTCAATTTTTATCTCTGGAGTATTTATCTTTATTAAATGAAGTAAAACTTCCCATTTTCTAATGGTGAACAGAATGATGGGAAAACTAATACATAAATCAGATTTTTCTAAGTTAATTCCCTTTAAGAAATGCATGAGGAGAAGCTATTTCCAAGAGATAGGGAGAGAACTCTCACATTAAAACATCCAGGCTTGATAAACTCTATCTGTTGAACTTCAGAAATTCTGTGCAGAGGATGGTAATGCAAGAATTACCAGGAATTTTTAGAAGAGGCCCTGGAAATTCCATCCCAGTTTCCTTTGGGAGAGGGCAACATGGTAGCCATCAGGGACCTACAACTAGGGAACAATAAATCTTGGGAGGAGGTAGTGGATAGCACCACCCTGGGTAGAATGAAGAATTCTGTCACAGTCTCATCTCCTTGTCAGTGGAGGTCATCACAGCATTGAGTGCTAATTAAATGAAAACTTTTTAAGGAAGACTAAAGCTAAGAATTACTAAGAGCTAAAAGGAAGACATGAAGGGTCCTTTTCCCTCTTCTGTTTCTGAGCTTTGTGGGAAACCTTCTTAGAGGTACATTTGACTTTGGAAAGCTAAGAGACAACAAGATAGGGCCCAGATAGGTGATGGTAGGAAGTTGGAGTCCCAAGACTGGCTATAAGTTCTAAAGAATACAGAGAAGGGAAACATGAGTTTTCCTTTTAGGTTGTCCATCCTAGATTTTCACAGAAGAAAAGAAAATGAGGTTTCAGGGGGGGAAAAAGCATGCTTTAGTAATGAAAACATGTTTTTATCTAGAATGTTTTATGTCTGTGTTCAGTCTCCCAGGAGCCTTAAGTCGGTCAGTGCCAAATGGGAAGCACCATCATTAGAAAGAGAGACCCCTTCCCCAAAAGTCCACATTCACACCCTAAAAATCTTCAACCTAACTGTATCCTTAAGCTCAACCTGAGCACTAACTAAGAAAGAAATCACTGCCTAGGAAGAACAGGGTGTACTTAATTTTGCTGCAACAATATAATTCTAACACTAATTCAGTAACACACATACACAGCAATTAAACAGGTTTCGAAAAAGGCACAGAGTGGGATTTTTTAAAATAATATTTTACTGACTTTCAAAATAGCTGTTACTGGTACTAAACTGTTATTATCACCCACAATTCCGGGGATTTGCACACAGATTTTCTTTCTGTAGAAAATTTGCATTGTGCCTGATATGTCTAAAAACAAAGGGCTATTATGAGATTTCAGAGAAAATTGTTCATGATTGTTGACAAACTCAATCTGAGGTCTTGACCATGTTGCTGAATTTGTCCTTCAACTTCACATTTTTAAGAAATGTAAAAGAATGCAACTCAAACTGAAGTGATACTCTCACAAAATGTTGAGGGGGATACACATTAGGCTTCAAATTCATTACAGCACTTTCCATAATGTTTTACTTTCTTTTTATTATCTGGTGCTTTTATTTGAATACTCACAGATATAGGTTACTGCACATCATGTTTTCAGTTGCCATAGTGCTTTCTATTTTAAAGGACTAAGTGAAACTCCCTCTTTAATGAAAACATTTTTCTCTAAGAATTGTTAGATGTATGATATACCACATGTCCCACTGGAATCTGCTTAGTGGGGGAAACTCTAGATGGCCCAGAAACAAGGGAGCTTTGAAATCTCAATGCCTTTGTTCCATTCCATCAGTTGCCATTGCCTTATAACTTTCTTAGGAATCATGATTAACAGTTCTATAATTTGTTGGTTAAATGTAAGTATCATGAAAGATGTTTGTCATTAATTTTTTATAAAAATATTACATTTTACCTACAATATTATAATAGTTTCAGGTGTACTGCACAGTGATGAGTCACTTTCATAACTTACTAAATCTTCATTCTGATACATCTGGTTCCCCTCTAACAGTATACATATTTATTGAGGTGTTGTTGACGATGGCCTATGCTGTATTTTATATCCCTGTGAGTATTTTGTGACTATGAATTTCTACTTCTGGATTTCTTCCCCTTTCTTTCCACCCCTCCAACCCTCCTCCCAGCATCCCAACAAGTCTAGTACCCATCTAACACCACACACAGTTACTACAACCTTATTGACTATATTCCCATGTTATACATCTCTTTGATTTTTGCCTTGTAACAATCAAACTAAATTTCTCCATCCATTTCCCTTAGTTTATCCTCCTTTCCATCCTTCCTCCCATGTTGACAAAGTCCCTCTAACATTCTTTGTAATACTGGTTTGGTGGCGATGAACTCCCTTAGCTTTTTCTTACCTGAGAAGCTCTTTATCTGTCCTTCAATTTTGAATGCTAGCCTTGCTAGATACATTATTATTGGTTGTAGGTCCTTGGTTTTCATCATGTTGAATATTTTCTGCCAATTCTTTCTGGTCTGTGAAGTTTCTGGTGAGAAATCAGCTGAGAGTTGAGTGAGTGTCCCCTTTAAGTTACTATGTACACTTCTTTTGCTGTTTTTAGGATTTTCTTTTTTTCTTTAACTTTTGACATTTTAATTATGATGTGCTTTGGTGTGTTCTTGTTGGGAATCATCATGTTTGGGACTCTTGTTGCATCCTGGGCTTGTATGTCTATTTCCTTCACCAGGTTAGGAAAATTTTCAGTCATTATTTATTCAAATAAGTTCTCAATCACTTGCTTTTCCTCTATCCCTTCTGGTAGACCTATTATTCTAATATTCTTACATTTAATATTGTCCCAGAGGAATCTCAAACCACTCTCATTTTTTTTATTCTTGTATCTATCTCTTCTGAATGGGTGTTTTCTGCTAGCTTTTCTTGCAAATCACTGCTTTGTGCTTCTTTTTTATCTAGTTCGGTGACTGTTATTCCATTCTTTATTTCAGTCAATGTAATCATTATCTCTGTGTGGTCCTTTATAATGGCTTATAAAGTCTCTTTAATGCTTGCTATCACTCTTTTGAAGTTATTCAGTTTCTTAAGCATTTTTATAATCATAGCTTTGAGCTCTTTTTCTGATGGGTGATCTTCCCCATCTCTTTTACTTTTTATGTCTGTTGTTCAGATTTATTTTGAGCTCCCTTTCTCTGATTTCTCATTTGGGCAGCCTCTTTGGGCCTTCACTGCTACAGATTCTTGGGTATTTGCTGCTGACACTGGATGGGCAGAGGACTGTGGGGGGGAGGGGCATTGATGGCTTTGTTTTCTTTCTGAGGCTGTGGGGGTCGTGCAGAGGGTTTGGGCATGATTGCACCTTTATGCTCTTCCTATTTGCCCTGTGTGTGGTCTCTGCCCTGAGCCTTGGGGTCAGTCCTGCATGCTGGTCTTTCAGACTGTTCTGGTTGTGGGCTGAGAAATGTGTGCAGCCTTCTCTCTCCTTCTCCTTCCAGACATGATCATTTATGCTGCAGCTCCTCACTGCCCAGTTATTCCCCCTACTCTGGGAAGCATAGTCAAGTTGGGCCGCTGCATTTTGAGGACCAGTCTTCACCTCCTGGAGGCCAAAGTGAGGTCTGGTTGCAGTATCTCACGTCCCCACCTCTGCTCTTCCTTTCTTCTGTTCATGGACATAGTGAGGTCTGAAGTACTTATTTCAACATCTTATTCCTCCTCCTCCCTCAGGGGTTGAGTTCCAAGCAGGGATCCACATGGCAGCATCTCTGCACTTCCCCTTTTATTTCTCCTTTGTTTAAACTTCTGCCTGCCTACAGGTACCTTAATGCAATGAGTGGATTTCTTAGATGTGATTGTGTGCTGTATAGAGGGTGCTTGATTGAGTTACAGATGTTTTATTAGTAGCAATCTCCAGAGGAGTTTTTCAGAGGTGTTTTTCACACTGCCATTTTGTTGCTCCACCCCTAGTTTCTAAAGAAAATATGAGAGGGGACCCAAAACAATGGAATTTATTTATAGTAAATTGTGTATTTATTCTTACATGTTTAAACTTCATTCACCTTCGAAGCATTCTCCATTTGATGTAATACACATATAGAGACACTTTTTCCACTGCTCAAAACAGTTTTTCAACTTGTAAATTTTGATGCTTTTTAGTGCTTCTGCTGTGTTTTGTTTCACCTCTTCCACATCAGCAAAATGTTTTTGTTTAAGAATATTTTGATCCAGGAAAACAAGAAAAAGTCACTCAGGGCAGGAAGGGATGAACAGGAAGGGTGGTGCATGGGGGTCATGCTCCTTTTGGTCAAAAACTGCTGAACACCTGGCATAGTGTGGGCAGGTGCACTGTTATGCCACATGTTGTTCCTGAAAATCACCCATCATGAATGGACAAATGTGTTGACTCTCAAAAAAGTTTCATTGAAGCCAAATGCAGAATCTCACAACCACACCAGCTGGTTCACTGATGCAGATGGGTTCCTAGAACCCTCACTTAGCAGGGGAAGCCTGTACTACAAGGGGACTGCCCTTCAGATGATAATTCCTTTTGTTGTTGTTGTCGTTGTTCTCCTGTCATATATGCCGACATAGAGAGAAAAGTCATAAACAGAATTGTGTGCTGGTTCTTGACCTAGATTCTTCTTAGTTACATTGACTGGACAAGGCACCGCGAGTTTCCCTGTATAGCTTGGTGTCAGGATTTGCGTAGCTCCTCTGTTTCGAACATATCACTGAGATCTAGTTGGCTAGGGAAAGGGTGGCAAGATGGCCAAAACCCCCAAGGGGCCACACTTCCGTTGTGTGCTCAGTCTGCTGCCAGCATTCTGATCTGTCCCTTCCAGACTCCAACTTCAATTCCACACTTCTGTGTGAGTGAATTTGAGAGTGCTCATCTTCTGACTATGCCTGAATTGATAACTAATGTAATTAGCCACTCCCTCACCCATTTTTTTCCTTTCTGGTACCAAGGTTTATCTCCCACATTCAGACACAGGGCAGTCACAGAAGATTGCAATTAGTCTAGTTATTGCTTCTATAAGATCAGTGAGGAAGTTCCTTTCTGCAGCTAAGCACTGAAAACTCCTTGGACTACACAAGACTGTTCATGGTGTCCAGGAGTGTCCAAGAGATTCTCCCTGTACTGCTACTTCCTAAAACCATATGATGTTTCCCATCCCACTTACAAATATAGTTTTTCAACAACTTTGTGAAAGGACAGAGGGATTCAAGAGGAAATTAAAACTTTCAGCCATACCTGAAACCCCAGTCACACTAATGAAATTTCAGAGGACAAAAGATTCATGAGGCCATGTGGCAAAATTAGACCAATGCTGGAGATAAGTTTGCTCAGGGTTCCCTTTGAAGGCTATGGCCATATCATAGGCATGGTTCCTAAGAGAAAGCACCTGCTATCCTGGGCTTGGTTCCTCTGGCTTTAGAAAAGCTATAGAGACCTTGTGAGATGAGAGCTAGAGAACTGATACCCAGAGGTAGCATGGCAGGGAGAAGGGATATTGAGAGAGAACAGAGATAGTAAGCAAAACTTTCCCCAAAGTTTACAGTGGCATTCTATGTCTGCTGTGAAATCTTTAGCAAAGTCTTCATCACATATCACTGTGTTTGTAGAAGTGGATTCTATGAGGGAACAAGATGCATAGTTGAGGCTTTTATCCAGGTTTGTTTATGGCAAGGCAAGAAATGCAGGAACCAAAAACAAAGTGAAAGTTCACATTTTAGTTACACAATGAAATAGAAGAGACACTGGTTGGAGAGGGAAAAATTGCTCATGCCATGATGTTGGTGAGAATTATGTGCATATACAGAAGAATCTCTGGACCAGGTTGAGGCAGACATCTATAGAGTGTTCTACTGCATCTTGACATCAAGTATGTATATTAAAGCAAACCCCCTCTCTTTCAGCACAGAGCCCAAACCCAACCAGGGTGGGGAGGACCAAATGTGCACTATACACCCCAGAAAACTCAGTAACACTTTTCTGTGTGATTCATCTGTTAACCCATCTTGCTCTTCCCTTTAGTTTCCCTGGAAGATGATTTTTGTAGACTCCCAAGGTGCCAGATTTTGAGTCTTTCTTTTAAAGCCAAACATCTGGGTATTTCTAAATGTTCAGCAAATGTTCCTGAAATTACTTATTATCTTCAAAACTATTTGTAAATAAAGTATGGGTTGAAAGATGCCATCCACAGTGCTCTACCCCTCAGACTTACTGGTCCAGGTGCCCCCAGAGGGAAAATGTGCCTTTGGTTTCAGTTGAAGAGCTGTCTCTGCTCAGTCCCTGCTATGGGTCTAAAATGAAACTCTCATCAAACCTGTATCTCTTCTAAAGCATGTGTGGTAGGCCAAATATCAATGCTACCTTCCCAAAGATATCTATGTCTTAATCCCCAAAACCTGCAGCTATGTTAGAATACATGGCAAAAGGGAATTTGCTAGGCATTTAACATGCATAATCTCATGGGTTTTTTACAACAACTCAGTAAATTTATTCTATTTCTCAGATGATGAATCTGAGCTTCAAAATTGAAAAATCCTTGCTACTTATCTTCTAGCTATCATGCGGAGGATCCATAATTTCATTACCTTTGTCTAACTCCAAAGCCCAGGCCTATAGTTTACAATGCACAAACATTTATTCAGTGCTTACTTCATGTCAAGTCTCACACTGGACATTGGGGATCCTCTAATGAACAAAACACAATGTAATTCTTGCCCTTAGTTGAACTTACAATCTAGGTTGTAGAGGGCAGAGGCAGGCAATCATAGATGCATATATATATAATTATAATGGTGAGCATTACTATGTTGGAAATAGGGTACTATGAAAATATATAATAGGGACCTGATTTCTTCAGAAAAGCAAGTGACTTCTGAACTCAGATCTGAGGGATGCATAAGAGATACTCACTGTGGCATTCCATAGCTAATACTATTTTTACCAATCTACTTTCCACAGCCACATCACAGGATATGGAAAGTTAAGTTATATAGAACACAAGCTATTAGTCCCATTTGTTATGAAGAGTCCCATGGAGCTACATTCTCCTTCCAACATCAGATGGGACCAGGCATCAGGTCCAGTTCCAGGTTGAAAGAGCTCTGGTTTATAGTGGATGGCCAGCTAGTGAAGCTAACCTCCTGAAGGAAACTCCTAAAAGCCTTGCTCCTCTGATCTTACCTGCCCATCTGCTCTGATGATATTCATACCCCTTAGTACTCAGTATTCAATCCTGAACCTTACTAAGATTATATCTCAGCCATCCACCTAACCTATTCATTCACCTCAGTCTCATACTTAGTGTCATCCAACTCTTGTTTACCCACTCAATCATTTAGAAACCAGGTGGGGATGTTGACCTATGAAGCCCAGTCCCATTCTTTTCCACTGATGAATAATCTTCCTATATCTGGAATAAATGTTGTCACTGACCTATTGATGCACCTTCTAGTGGGATCCACATGGAGTCAAAAAGAATAAAAGCTAATGCTGTGAGTGGATTGATTAGCCCGCAGCAAAGTGAAAACCTACCCTCACAAGAATGAATGGATGCCTCTATAGAAAAGCAGTGAATGCTTAGACCTAAGAATGAGTGTAGTTAACAGTATAGGATGTTATGAAGACCTTGGGCTTCAGATCCAGGCCGGGCTGGGTTCTAGTTCCCACCTACTAGTTTACAGCTTTAAAGATGAGATGGAGCTGACTCTTCCTTCTTTCACCCTCTTGGTTACCAAAGCAAAGTAATCAGATCTGACTGGCCAGTCATTTCCTTCTTCCCTTTCCACCCCATTTGCACCCCAAAGGAAGCTCCACAAATAGCTCAAATAAAACAATATTCCTAGGTAGAAGAGGACCATTTATCAGTCAACAGTGGAAAGTAGCCTTAGGTTGGCTACTTAAATTCTATAAACCTTGGTTTCTAATTTACATAATGAGAATAACACTCAATCTGGCAGACCTGGTATGAGGCTAATATAAGAGGGTATCTAAAGGGTCTTGTATGTAGAAGGTATCCTTTATAGTCAGATCTTATATTTATATTCCAGTAGAGTAAAGTGGATTTCCTGGCCATTTTCCACTTCAAATACACACCACTACTCAGACAAGAAGTGCTCTTCCAGAATGCATTAAATAAAGGGAACCTGGGGAAGTAGCTGTTGCTAATAGGTAGAAAGGCAGTGGTATTTGCAATGTTAGACACAGGGAGCCAAAGGAGATCAAGCCCCATCCTCTGAGGTTGAAGCTAGTACAAATCAACATGTGGTAGAGGAGATAAGACTCAAAGAGGAGAAACATCTTGCTTATAGCTTTGGAGATTTCTAAAGCATCCATGAGAAGCCCAGACTATCTCCTGGGAACTAGAATATAAATGTGAAGGTGTAATTTACTCATTTGCATGGTCAATGGACGGTCTGAAGCAACAATGTGGCAACAGATGGGTGAGGGCTGCTTGAAGTCAAGCCAAAGAAGCCAAAGTGTTGAACTGAGTCCTGGGTCCGCAGCCTTGCCCAAGCCTAGGGGTTCTGGTCATTGACAAAATAATTCTCATTTCAATACTAGTATCATTAGGATGTGACAGCTAATGACACTGAACTATGAAAGCCATCAGGTTTCCTCACTTCTGAGTTCACACCAAGAGAACAAATTTAGAATAGGACCCCAGGTCCCACCAAAGAAAACAATGGGGTTCCTAACACATTGAATGCAAAAACTAGAAAGGATCTCACAGGACTAGTCACCCCAAATTCATAGATATAGAATCTACAACCTAGAAGTGATATGGCTTTCCCAGTAACTACAGAACTATCACTTAAACTCAGCTGTCCTGGCTTTCCAGTGTGCTTTTCACCTCATCACCTTGGCTCTTGTGTCCAGGTAGCACTCAGTGACCTAACCCTGAACATATTCCATCCAGAAAGAGGAAAGGAAGTAACAGTGGGAGCATGCAAGCCCTGAGGCCTTTTCAACCCCTGAAAAAGGGCTGGGTTAAGCAGTACCTTTTGAATGACAATCTCTTTCAGGTACCTGTTTGTTTGTTCACATTGCTTCCTAGTCTCACTGATCCTCTTCCTACTGAGAATGGATAGCTTACTTCATCTCACAATGGAAGGAGAATAGTGAGACCTCAGATCTCCCTGGGCTCTTCTGATCCTTTTTTGGTCTCTGAATGGGGAATGGCTATATTGATCTGGTCCTTGAACTGGTGACAAATAAGATATAACTGGCCCTGTCTGGCCTTCAAGGTTTATATACTCACCTCTGGAGCTCATTTATTATCATGGCCTTAACGTGTCTATCTACCACTACCTCATCAGTCTGACTCCAGGCTTCTGTCAACCTTCTTATGTATGTGACACCTGGGAATTTCTGGATATCCTGCATACCATGTACAGGCAATGGATAGTCAAATTCACTTATCTAGTCACATTCTTCCATCACTTCTGGGCTGTCATTTTATTTTTTCACTACCATCAGGGCTCTAAACAGGGAATAACAGAAAAGTTTCTTTGCTTCTAGCTTTCCCTGTGTAATATCCCCCCAACTCCAGAACTTGAGCCTATAGGGTACTCAGGGTTTATGTGTCTCATACTACTTTCTTCTATAGCAATCTCCTTTTTTGTTTTTAAATTTAAATAGCTATTTTATTAAATTACACATGTTCATTTTAGTGTACATTAGATAAAAACTCACCAACACATGAAATATCAACATCTTTAGGGAGAGACTCATGGAAAAGAGTGTATTTAAAATCGAAATGTAACATCCATCACAGGTATTGCACTAATTGCTTAGGTCAGGAATCCCCAACCCCTGGGCCATGAACCAGTCCGTGGCCTGTTAAGAACCTGTTTGCACAGCAGGACATGAGCAGCAAGTGAGGGAGCAAAGCTTCATCTATATTTACAGCCACTCCCAATTGCTTGCACTACTGCCTGAGCTCAGCCTACTGTCAGATCAGCAGCGGCATTAGATTAGTTGTATAATCATTTCATTATATATTACAATGTACTAATAATAGGAATAAAGTACATAATAAATATAATGCACTTGAATCATCCTGAAACCATTCCCCTGCACCACACCTCCACCCTGGTCCATGGAGAAACTGTATTCCATGAAACCGGTCCCTGGTGCCAAAAAGGTTGAGGGCTCCTGCTTTAGATGAACCATAAGGGAACTGGAGTGAGATTTCTTTTCCTTTCTTTTCTTTTGTGGTAGAGACTTCCCTGATGTCATAAACAACTCATTTTTCTGAGGCACTAAGGCTAATAGTGACTAAGTTTTAGTGGTGGCAGGAATAGGCTTTTAAATATTATGGAAGAAATTCCATAAGCTGTGTTGGCCAGGCATGGCTTTTGATTCAGAAGCTTGGAGATGACTAGGAACTAGAGATTAGGACGGAAGGAAAATATTGGCTTAATAGTCTCAAAATATGGTATCTATCACACAGATAAAAGCAGATAAAAGCTATGGTTGAAAGGAAAATGGGCCCAGGGGATGGCCAATCAATATCTCTCTAGCGCTGGTGGCCCTGGCCATGAAAGTATGTCTACGACTCACTAGGACTCCATGGAACACAGTTGGAAAAGGACCACGCCTGTGTAACTCTGGGCAAGTTCCTCTCCTTTCCTGGACTTCAGTTTTCGTAATTGTAAAATAAGGAACGTAAACTAAATAAACTAAAATCTTGTGAAATGTTATAGTTAATCTTTTTTTTTTTTTAAATATAGATCCAGAAAAAAATCTGCTTAGCACTAAAGTTCTGGTAGACAAAACTGTTTCTTTCTGATGAGTCAGGAAAGGCTGTGGCTCTTCAGCCCTCTGGGTCATTGAAAGAACATCATTCCTCACATCCAGCAGCTGCACCAAAATGTGCATTTGCAGGAATTCCCAACTGACTGAATGCCAGACAGATCCACTTTTACAGTAATAATCTTCTGTATATTTTATCCTGGAACTATTTTTAAAAGACACTGACAAGACTTGGATATTTATTTAATTTACAAGTTATGCCCAGAAAATTCATTTTCTTTTTCCTATCCTGGATTTTAAGGTTTACATATCTGATGTAGCTATGATGACAAAATTAATACGTAATCAGCTCTTCCTCTGATGATGTTACATGTGAAACCCCTCTGTGGAAGAAAATAAATACTTGAAATTCTTTGATTTGAATACCTAAAAAATAAAACCTTTCCACAATGAACATCTTATTTTTTCATTTTGAGATTTTAGTTTGCTAAGGCAAAATGGAGCTCTAAACTTGATCAGAATGTATCTGAGGGCTCTAGAGGGGAACTAAATAAAGACACCTGCAGGAACATAACAATTAAGAACCTTTTTCTCTGAAGCAAAAGTCATGTTTCATTCCTATCTGTAAAGGTCACTGCTTGCTGCAAACAAGTGTATATTCTTATCTTCAGTGAGATAGCAGCTCCCCCATGAGGTCTGATCCAGAACTGGGAGAAAAAAATTGATAAAGATTTAAGCAAAATTTTCTGTTTAAGATATCACTGTGAGGTTATCTCTCGAATCTCAGGATGGGTGTGAGTGTGAGATCTATGAAAGGGTGAGGAAGCTGATCTAATGTTTCTGGAAATATGCTGTTTTCATTTTGTTTCACTGCATGAAACTCTCTGGTTAAAAAGAAAATTGTATCCTGGCAAAACACTAACAGGGTGAATCATTTTAAAATTTAGACAATCCATTGACTTTAGCAGTAATTCATAAAGACAGTTCAATAAAAGAAGAGAAAGAGATGGGGAAGGAGGCAATGAGAGGACAGGAGCAAGGAGAAAGGAGAGAAGGGAGCAAGAGGGGAAAGAATAAGAGAGGAGAAAAAGTGTGAAGAGAGAAAAGAGGGAAAGAATAAAGGGTGAAAAGGTTTGTAAAGAGAGAAAGAGAGGGAGGGAGGAAGAGAGAAGAAAGAAGAGGGAGAGGGAAACAGGTACAAAAGGAGAGAGAAGAAGAGGGAGGGAAGACAGGGAGGGAGGCAGAAGGATGAAGGTAAGAAAAAGGGAAGAGATGGGAGATGGCAAGAGAACACAGAGGGAGAGAGAGGGAAAAACCAGAGGTGGGACTTCATAAGGTCAGCACCTGAGCTTTGCTTCATTTTCTTAAAGTCAGTCATCCTTTTGAGGACCTGATTCAGGCCAAGTAAGTCAACTTACAAAGCAAAAAACCAAGGGATTCATGTATAAAGGAAATAAATTTCTGCCATGTGACTCCTCACTACTAAGGAAGTAAGTGGGAAACCCAAGTTTCCAAAGGTTACTTTTCCAGTATAGAGTGAGAGCAAAGGGACTGTTCAGTAACTGGACCACTACCTGTGGGCTGGGATATGAGCTGGAGAATTACTCACCCTCACTCTCCACTTGAGAGCACACTTGGAGAGCAGCAGAATAGTCTACAAAACCTAGTGCCTGTCTCCCTTGACCACGGCTGGCTGAAGCCACACTATCAAATTCTTTCTCTTTAGTTCTTTTTCCAGCTGCATTTAGTCCCCACCTTTCTGTTATGACAACACAACAGGACTTGGGATGATTGTCAATGGGTATTTCTGACAGAATTCAGAGATTGTTCCAGTCTCGCAGATAGAGACCTTGGAGACCACCTAGGCTCCTCTTGCTTCCCACCAATATCTAAGCAGGAGCAATGGTGGTTCTCTCTCAGTGTGGCTTACTGCTAGCAGATGCTCTCTCAACTCATCTGTTCTTGCTTGATTATATTTCTTCATCAGAGGTTGACACTAATGTCCCTGGCCCCTGTCAAGTTTGGGCATCACATTCTACTTAACTGAACTGTCCATAAACCACCTTAGAGGGCCCAAAGGGCAGCTGTTGGTCTCACAGTTGAAGAGTAGTAGAGTTTTGGCCTGTTTTTCACAATGCCTTGCCCATTATACCTCCTTGTTTTACACAACAAATTCTGTTCTGGTCTTCCTCTGGTTATGCTGCTTCCCAAGCGGTGAAGAGTCCATAGAGGTAAGAGGATATGTCCACCTGGAGTCCATGCTTAGCAATTTTAGATACCAATTTGGGCACCTAGGAACCAAGAATTCACTTCCCAAATGACCTGAACCTGCTTCCAAGTCCCACTCAGGCTTTTTCTTGAGATCTTTCCTCCTGGGGCCAATCACATCAAGGCATGTACACCCCTCGATGTGAAGATTCGCCAAAGCATGGTTATTCAGAAGGGTCTTGAATACGTGGTGTAGAGTATCCACATACTCCTGCAGGAGACCCCTCCTGAGGTGGAGCTGAACTGGCCTAGGAAAAGAAGTGCACCGTCACCTGAAGGTGCAGAGCTCTAGCAGTCTGAGAATTCTAAATTGAATCATGCATTCAATATTACTATAAAGGTAAGTTTGTCAATGTGGAAGGATAGAATATATTTCATTCAATAGCCTATTAGTGTGATTTAGAACTTTTAAATGTTTAGATAAAATAATATGTGGGTGTCCATTTGTACTCTTGTCCCAGGCTCTGCAAATGTTAAGAGTGGGTCTAATATTTGATATTATTTTCCAAAAATAATATCAAAATATAATTTTAATTATAGATACAATATTTCTTTCTTCCATATCTTTCATATCTGAAATATATTTCTGTATCTAAGGACTCTATATAGGTTTTATCATGGACTGGGGGTACTTTGTTATGGTAGCCCTAGAAAACTACTACGGGCTCTTAACCAAAGACATTCAAAGCAGAAGTCTTCAGTGTCCTGCAATTTATACACCCCACATGGAGAAAATCTGTCTCATTCAAATTCAGCATAATTTTCCTCTTTTACTGTCTCTGAATTTTCTGTTATGCCATTTGCTCTGCATTCAGCTCCCTCAACTTGGCCTTTATCACTGTCATTGCCCTTCCTGCTTTGGACAGATAACAGTACAACTTTAGCGCAACCAATTACTTCCCTGCAAACACTCCAGTGGTGACAACTAGTTAGATGTACAGTTAAGCAACTTTTTGATTCTGTCCTATTGACCTAATCTAAAATGCTTCCCAAAAGAAGCCTTGCAGCTCTTCAGATCAGGAAGCCATTCATTACTGGGGATCTTTTTGTAATATAAGTCAAGGGGCAGCCTTTAGTCAGCTTTTTCTTATCCTTCCCTCTCTTCTGACACAGTTAAATTTTCAAAACATGTCACACAACACCAGAAACAAGCTGGTGTCTCCACTGGATATATCTGCATGCATTGAGTTTCAGGAACAAAATATGCAAGAATTCATCAAGTAATATAATCTTATTTTCTAGTGTGTGTGCATACACATCACATACAGACACCCACACACAGCCACGCACCCACACACACACACACACACGCACACACACTTAAACAAAACAGGTGAATTTTGTCATGTATAATATATACTTTTCTTGGTCCAAATTTATGAGGGAAAAATAAAGATGTGCATTATACATGGGTAATTCTAATTTCACATCTATTAGGTTGGTGCAGAAGTAATTGCAGTTACAGACTATGAATTTTTACATCATTATAATTAGACTCAAATACATATTTATTAATCAAAATAGAAAACATTACAAAAATCACATTTTTGCCAATGAGAATTAAGTTTGTTTATTCCTTAGCATAAAAATCTATGCTTCAGGACTCGACGAAATCTTGGAGAGCATTATCTGAAGCCTGCTGGTTGTGGAAGCATTTTCCTCACAAAAAAGTTGTCGGAATACTTGAAGAAGTGGTTGTTGGCTGGTGAGAGGTCAGATAAATATCGCTGATAAGGCAAAACTTTGTGGCCCACTTTGTTCAACTTTTGCAGCACTGGTTGTGTGATGTGTGGTTGGGTGTTGTCATGGAGAAAAATTGGGCTCTTTCTGTTGACCAATGCTGGCTGCAGGAATTGCATTTTTTCGTGCATCTCATCAATTTGCTGAGCATTCTTCTCAGGTGTAATGCTTTCAGCAGGATTCAGAAAGCTGTAGTAAATCAGACCAGCAGCAGACCACCAAACGGTGACCATGACCTTTTTTTGATGCAAGTTTGGCTTTGGGAAGGGCTTTGGGGCTTCTTCTCAGTCCAAGCACTGAGCTGCTCATCGCTGGTTGTCGTATAAAGTCCACTTTTCATCACACATCACAATCCAATTAAGAAATGGTTTGTTGTTGTTGTGTAGAATAAGAAGACAACACTTCAAAATGGCGATTTTTAAAATTTCCAGTCAGCTCAAGAGGCACCCAGTTATTAAGCTTTTTCACCATTCCAGTTTGCTTTAAATTCTGAACAACCATAGAATGGTTTACTCTGAGTTTTTCAGTAACTTCTTGAGTACTTGTAAGAGGACCATCTTTGATGATTGCTCTCAAGTGGTCGTTGTCAACTTCCAATTACCAGCCCCTATGCAACTCTTCTTCAAGGCTCTTTTCTTTGCAAAACTTCTTGAACCACCACTGCATTGTCTATCCATTAGCATTTCCTTGGGAAAATGTGTTGTTGATGTTTCAAGTTGTCTCTGCTGCTTTACGACCCATTTTTGAACTCGAATAAGTAAATTTCTCAAATTTGCTTTCTGTCTAACATCATTTCCATAGTCTAAAATCAATATAAAATAAATAGCAAGTAATAAATCAATATAAAAAAACACAAAGAGAGAAATGCACATTAAAATGACCACATTTATTTAAGAATGTATTCCAATATCAAACAACAAATTTCAGCACTGCAAAAACAGCAATTACTTTTGTACCAACCTAATATATAAATGTTTTCAATTATTTTATTTATGCTTCCGAGTTAAAAGTGTAACTCAGAAGCATAAATAAAAGAATTAATATGACAATATCCATATGCAAAATAATACCCTAGAATACAATAATCATTTTTAATAAAAATTTTATGCATAAAATTTTTGTACCCTTTATCTGTTTTTGGATTTTGTAATTATTTGTTTCATAAAATTTCTTGTATTATAGTATGTTAAATATAAATGCTAAAATTGCTTTATAATACAAAAAATAAGGACCTAAATATAAACAAATAAAAATTTAAATTAAAAAAAATAAAAAAAATATTTTTTCCTGGAAAGTTTGGGCCAAAAACTGTGGGTGCTCATTATACACAGCAAACTACAGTAAATGTGGAGGAGAAAGAAAGGCAGATGCCATTCACTCAGATTATGATTGGAATGGTGCTCTCTAGTTGTTCAGTTTCCAACCTATAAGCCATATGAGGAGCCCCTGGAAGGGGCAGAGTGAGAGAGAAAAAATCCTTCAGGAGCACAAGTTCAGGAGTTCTGAGCTTTGAGAGGCCGACAACCTGGAACCAAGCAGCTAATGCTAATGTGAATTAAATTTTATCACAAGCTTAAAATTTAATCAGTGGCAAAAGTAAAATATTAGCTTAAAAGTCACCTTCATTGTAAAACTGTATCTTTCAACTAAGCATGTGTACTTACATATCTTATATTCTGTAGGCTTATACCATGTTGGACAATTATCTAGTCCGTTTAACCAATGAAGAAAATCAAATGTGGTGATTTAAGTGTAAAAACACATTAGTCAGGATCATTATTAATTCATTCATAAACAAATAATGGAGTGAAACAACTGGCTTTGGAGCTAAGCAGACCAGGATTGAAATCTTAGATCTTCTTAAATCTGTTTGCCCTTTGGCAAGTTCCTTAACCTGAACATCAGTTTACTCATCTGTAAAATGACAACAATGATACCAGCTTTGCACAGTTAGCAGGATAGTCTCTAGGATGGATGCTGTATTTAGGCACTCAATAAATAGTACTTATTTATCCCGCATGACTGTTTACTGTACCAAGAGCCACAAAGTCCCAGATCACAAAAAAGAAAAAAGTGTTTGGATTTCAGTTCATTGTAGGGTCTGGACTTATCCAAGCAGCTGCGAAGGATCCAGGAGGAAGACAGTGGCAATGCTAAGGAGGGTACTGGGTTGGTGAAGTCTCATCATACCTATTTGAGACACATATCACATCAGAAGACTCCTAATTTTCTATCAAGGTCTTCCCCTATATTTTATCCAGGGGCCAAGATTTTGGCTTTTGAAAAAGAGTGTATTCTGAGTTAGGGCTAGATGGAGAGTGCCAGATTTGAAGGACGGAGGGTCTCCACAGTATAGCCCTTACCATCTTCCCTCATTCATGTGTGCACTTTAATTTTTCTGCCACACCAGCCTCATACTGTTCTCATCATTTAGACACCTGGTAGCAAGCAGATAACCGGTTTTTCTGGAAGTCGTGTCAGTTTGCATTGGTAAAACTATCCAGTAGATTCACAAAGCAGTCTTCTGTAACAATAAATCTCTTGGGGACCTCAAGAGGACAGTCACAGTTTTATGCTCCACTGGAAAAAATATATAGCTTCCTGACAATAACTCTTTCTTTGAAAAACAAAACAAAGCAAAAAAACAATCAGTCTAGTGTTTCTGGGTGTGGATGGAGAGATGGAATCCTAACTGGTTAGCAGAAAGCAAATAAAATTCATTTTCATCTAATCTCTCTCTCTCTCTCTCTCTCTCACACACACACACACACACACACACACACACACACACAAACACACACATACACCATATTCTTAGAAAACACTACTTAAATTACTTCTCATAATATTAACTCCTTTTCATATGACAATGTTGCAAAAGTCTTAAATTTGTTCTCCAATATCAAAAGCTCTAACTCGAAAAACTAAAATATGAGATGACAACATTGGAAACAAAATTGCTTTTAAAATGGAAAACAGTATTAGGTTGGTGCAAAAGTAATTACAGTTTCGGTCTGTGAATTTTAAGTAATTATAACTAGGATCAAACACATATTTATTAATTAAAATAGGAATCAGTACAATCAGCAAATTTTTGCCAATAAGAAATACGTCTGTTTATTCCCGTAGCGTAAACATTCATGCTTCAGGATTTGAAGAACTCTTGGAGAGCATTTTCTGCATCCTGCTGGTTGTGGAAGGGCTTTCCCTGCAAAAAGTAATCAAGAGACTTGAAGAAATGGTAAGTCAGTTGGTGAGAGGTCCGGTGAATATGGCGGATGAAGCCAAACTTTATAGACCAATTTGTTCAAGATCTTTTCTTTAAAAAACCTCCATGATTTGTTGAGTTCTGTGCTAAGTATTCAACATAACCATTTTATACGTCAATATCTCAGGTTGAATATTACAATTTCCTATTGCCAGATGAGGAAACCGAGGCTCACAATGTTAAACTATGTCCTCAAGCCATATAGACTTTTTTTTGTTGGAGACAGTATTCAAACCCAGGTCTGGCACTTGAGTTCCTTCCTGTGTGTGTGTGT
This sequence comes from Lyroderma lyra, assembly GCA_004026885.1. NCBI lineage: Eukaryota > Metazoa > Chordata > Mammalia > Chiroptera > Megadermatidae > Lyroderma > Lyroderma lyra. The sequence goes on from PVJL010004195.1 coordinate 20,235, forward strand.
GTGTGTGTGTGTGTGTGTGCACATGTGTGTGTGTGTGCATGTGTGTGTGTGTGTGAGTGTGTGCATGTGCACACGTGTGTGTGTGTGTGTGCATGTGTGTGAAATTATACCATACTATGATCAGGAGAATAATGGTCACCAAAAGATGCCAACATTGTCAGCTTCAGCACTGTGAATTTCCTAGCTTGCAGGACTGAATTAAAGACATTGAGAAGAACAAATAATTCTAGATTATCTGCTGGGCCCAATCTAATCATATGGGTCTTTTTATCTTAAAATTTTACTTGTAATTACATTTTACATACAATATTATAATGGTTTCAGGTGTACAGCATTAGTGATGAGTCATTTATATAACTTACTAAACCCTTATTCCAATACATCTGGTTACACTCTATCAGCATACATAGTTATTACAATGTTGTTCACTATATACCCTATGCTGCATTTTATATCTCTCTGACTATTCTATGACTATGAATTTGTACTTTTGGATTTCTTCCCCTTTTTTATCACCCCTCCACCTCTCCTCCTATCACTCCAACAAATCTAGAACCCATCTACCACCATACACAGTTACTACAACCTTATTGACTATATTCCCATGTTATACTCTATATATCTCCTTAGTTATTGCCTTGTAACAATCGAACTAATTTTCTCCATCCTTCTCCCTTATTTGATCCACCCTCCTCTCCCTCCTCCCATCTTAAAGAAGTCCCTCTAACCTTTTTTGTAGTACTGGTTTGGTGGTGAGGAATTCCTTCAGCTTTTTCTTGTCTGAGAAGCTCTTTATCTGTCTTTCAATTTTGAATGCTAGCCTTGATGGACATATTATTGGTTGTAGGTCCTTGGTTTTCATCATGTTGAATATTTTCTGCCAATTCTTTCTGGCCTGTAAAGTTTCTGGTGAGAAATCAGCTGAGAGTCAAGTGGGTGTCCCCTTCTAAGTCACTACTTAAATTTCTTTTGCTGTTTTTAGGATTTTCTGTTTTTCTTTAACTTTTGCCATTTTAATTATTATATATCTCAGTGTGGTCCTGTTTGGGTTCATCTTGTTTGGGACTCCCTGTGCTTCCTGAGCTTGTATGTCTATTTCCTTTGCCAGGTAAGGAAAATTTTTCATCTTCTTCAAATAAGTTATTGATCCCTTGCTTTTCTTCTGCACATTCTGGTAGGAATATGATGTGAATGTTTTTTATGCTTGATATTGTCCCAGAGGAATCTCCAACTATTCTCTTTCTTTTTAGATTCTTTCTTCTTTTTTTATGTTTTTCACAATTTTTTTTATTTGTTGTTCTGATTGGGTGTTTTCTGCTAGCTTTTCTTGAAAATCACTGTTTTACACTTCTACTTCATCTAGTTTGATGACTTTTATTCCATTATTTATTTCAGTTAATGTAATTATTTCTCTCTCATCCTTTATAATGGTTTGTATGTCTAGTCAGGCCACTGCATCTTGCAGACTCTGTCTGCACCTCCTGGGTGCCAAAGTGAAATCTGGTTGTGGTACCTCATGCCAAAGCCTCTGGGCCTCCTTTCCTCTGTCCCATGGAACAACAAAAGTCCAGAGTGGGGTCTGAAGTGCTTTCACACCACCTTCTTCCTCCTTCCTCCTCCAGCAGTAGATTTGCAAGTAGAGACCTGCATGGCCTGTGTCTCTGCACTTCCCCATTTATTTCACTTTTGTTTAACCCTCTGCCCACCTGCAGGTACTTTAATGCGATGAGCAGGTTTCTTAGCTGTGATTGTGCATTGTGTAGAGAGTCCTTGGTTGAGTTATAGATGTTTTATTAGTTGTAATCCCTAGGGAAGTTTTTCAGAGGTCCCTCTCATGCTGCAATTTTGTTGCTCCTCCTCATTCAACTTTTGAAGCATTGATTTTATTACATGCAGTTGGGCATTGTCGTGAAGAAGAATTGGGCTCTTTTTGTTGATCAATGCCAGCTGTAGGCATTGAAGTTTTTGAGGTATCTCATCAATTTGCTGAGCATATTTCTCAGATGTAATGGTTTCATCAGGATTCAGAAAGCTGTAGTAAATCAGATGAGCAGCAGTCCACTAAACAGTGACCGTGAACTTTTTTTGATGCAAGTTTGGTTTGGGGAAGGACTTTGGAGCTTCTTCTCGGTCCTACCACTGAGCTGGTCATCACTGGTTGTTGTATAAAGTTGACTTTTCATCGCATGTCACAATCTGATCAGGAAATGGTTCATTGTTGTTGTGTAGAATGAGAAGGCGACACTTCAAAATGATAATTTTAAAAATTTACAATCAGCTAATGAGGCACCCACTTATTGAGCTTTTTCACCTTTCCAATTTGCTTCAAATGGTGAACGACCATAGAATGATCGACATTGAGTTCTTCAGCAACTTTTTGTGTAGTTGTGAGAGGATCAGCTTCGATGATTGCCCTCAATCGGTTAATGTTGTTTTCTAATGGCCGGTCACTATTCTCATCTTCAAGGCTCTTGTATCATTTGCAAAATTTATTGAAACACCACTGCACTGTACATTCACCAGCAGTTCCTGGGCCAAATGTGTCCCTGATGTTGCAAGTTGTCTCCACTGCTTTACAACCCATTTTGAACTCGAGTAATAAAATCGCTCAAATTTACTTTTTGTCTAACATCAATTTCCATTGTCTAAAATAAATATAAAATGAACAGTAAGTAATAGTCATTAGCAAAATATAAAGTGAGAAATGCACATTAAAATGATGTATTGCATAACCACATTTATTTAAGAATGTATTCCAATATCAAAAGGGAAATTTCAACAATGCAAAAACCACAGTTACTTTTGTACCAACCTATATTATTTGGACACACAGTAGCAGAGTCTTGGAAGCTGTGAGTCACAATGAACCTTTCAACATTATCTAATTCAACTCTTACAGGATGCCTGGATTCGAACTACTTTATCGCAGACTCATCAGCTATTCTCTGCATGAACATCCCTCCAGTGAAGGGGAAATGAGTACATCCTGGGGCAATCCAATCCATCAGTGGCCAATTTAGATTGTCATAAGGTTCTTCAGAAAATTACAAATCCATAATAGCTTCATAAATAGAAAATGTTCCACAACTGGAACATTAAAGACAATAATTAACATTTGAAATAAATCAATTCATAAACTTTCTCTATATTTCTTTCTATTACCAAACAAAATTGGGGGTCATAATATCATTCAAAGTTTTGAGCTACATGAAACTCTATGCATGGTGGCATTACAGAGGAGGTCAAGTGGTTCTAGGGAAAGACTCTAGGATTAAATGGGATGGTGTCTCTGAATTCACTACAGAGGAAGACGTGTATTAATAACTTCTCTGGTTAAAAACAATCATACCATTTGCTCCCTTGACTTCAACCCCTTCTATAGCTTCAGAAAAGTTCCCTACCATTTATGCGGTCATTCATTCATTCACTATGTACTTATTGAATGTCTATTATATGCCAAACACTGTCAGACTCACTGGTGATGTATCAGTGAACAAAACAGACTGTCCAGTGGATTTTTACTTTTCTTTCTTTACCCTTTGACTGCACATCTCTATCCCACTTCCACCCTGACCCACTTTTCTTTTCACCCAAATGTCTCAAAAATGTCTTAATATTTCCTGCCTCCACTTCCCCACTTTCCATTCACTCCACAACTCACTGATATCTACATACACACCCACCATTCTACTTAAACTGTTCTCTGTCTGATCACCATGATTTTATAACTTCCAAACCTGTTAATGGCTCCCCACTTTTTAAAACCTTCAACTCCCTTGTATCCATGACACTCACTTTTCCTAGCTCTTCTTTCTCCCCTCCTTTTCCTCTGCCTACTATTCAAATGTTGATAAATCTCAGGGATTAATTTTCAGACAAATGCTCTTCTCACTTTACACATATTCCCAGGGTGATCTTATCCCCTCTTTGGGGTTTCATTGCAAAGTCAGATCTTTCCCAGCTTCAAATCTATATATCCATCTGTCTGCTGTACTTCTCTACCTAGATGTCTCACAGGCACTTCAATTATAAATATTCAAAAATTTCCCCTTAGAAGTTCGCCTCTTTCTGTTTTCCCCATATCCATAAACAGAACCATTATCCACACTAGAACTTCAGCTTTGTCCTAGACCTTACCATTTCCAACCTCCAAATCCAACCAAGTACTACTGATTTTACCTTTTGTTTCTAGAATCTGCACACTCTCCTCCATCCTGGTACCACTGTTTATTCCATGCTCTCACTGCTTGCATATATACCTGTAACTTTCCTCTTAACTAGTGTCAGTCATCTAGCCAAAGACCGTTAGGAACACACCAGTAGTTTAACAAATTGTGTTTATTACCCATTGCTGTAGGGGAGAGCACATAGCATGGGGAACTGTGGATTAAATGAATCTATTACAGGATTTGGGTTTAGTAGATCTAAATAAGTAAAGTGGGAAGAGGGCGGTAGAGGAGGAAACAGGGGTCAAATATATGGTGATGAAAGAAGAACGGACTCTGGGTGATAATAACACAATGCAACACATAGATCATATATTGTAGAATTGTGTACCTAACACATATAATTTTACTAACCACTGTCACCCCAACAAATGTAATAAAAAATAAAATATAAATAAATAAGTAGGGTTTCACTCTGGATTGGTTACTGTTAGAAAATAGGGTCAACTTTATGATCGTGTATCTCAGTAAATATCCATTTGGAGGACAGATTAGAGGAAAAACAAAGCTATAATTAATAAACAAGTATCAGTCATTCATTTTAGCAGTAAGAGGAGAATGTCTGATATATAATGGGTGGCACAGTAAACTTGTTTTTGCCTGTACTTAGACAACTGTGAAGTGACCTTGTTTTGGTTCACTTTATCATGGTCTCAAAGTAACTTTTCCCTGATGTTGGTGTTCTGTGAGATTGTTTATGACCAGCAGGCCAGTTTCCAGATATTAGGGGTTGCTCTTTTGCTCTTTTGCTTTTTTTCTTTCTCATTGGTATTCTTATTTTAATTCTTTTCTAATTCATATTCCAAACTTCAGCCAAAAAAAATCTCATTGAAACCACAAATCTGATTGTATCTCATCTAAAGTCATTCACAAAGTCTTTCCCTCTGCCAGGCACAACCTCTGTTCCCTTTGAGAGAGCATGTTGTCATTGCTATCGTGACAGCACATATATTTTGCTTTGTTATAATGCAATTATTTATGTTTGACTCAGTACACCATCCCCACCACATTCTAAGTTTTTAATATGATGAAAGATTTCTATCAGTTATTGCCTCAAAGCATACCAATTCTGTTGAAATTACAAGAACATAGGCTATAATTACACTGCTAATAAATCACCATAGGTTTTAAAGACTAATATATTTGGATTAAGGACCAGTAGATGATTTTAAACCATCAACAAAGGAATTTTCTTTTATTGAGTGCACATTTCAAATGATGCTCTGATAAGAATTAATCAAATTGAGCTAAGGAGACTCATCCCTATCCTTTAGGAATTTACAGTATAATATAATCAATCTAAGTCAAGATATATATATTAAGAGTAGGTATTAAGCAAATAAAATATTAAAATTAAATATTTATGTTATGTTCACACAAAAGAAACCGTAATGCTAGTGACAGGGAAAGCGAGAATTATAAGGCTTTGTATTAGAGGACAACTAACTATCAACCTATATTTTTTTCTTTTAAGTAGTGAAGAGAGCTTTCTTAGCACCCAGCAAACAGCCCAAAGTTTGGGCCAACAGGCCAATGGCCAGGTGTTTGGGCAGACCATAGGGGACTTGTGAGCAGGTTAGCATGGGTCAAGTAGGTAGGCAGGCAACAAGCAGGAAAGATACAGTCAGGGGCTTCCCTGTGATGAGTGTGAAATCACAACAGCTGCTGCCTGTTTAGACCTAGATCTGTGGTTTAGAACTCAATGTCTACCACATGGAAAGCTGGCCTGTCTGAGCCTGGCTAGTCTCCATTTGAAACTGGATCCCCTTTAGTGGAAATATGGAAATAATATCATGGAGTCTGTAGATATGCTCTCCCCAAATGGAGTAAAAATGGATGTTTCATGGTATTCTGTGTAGCAATCCAATTGTGACCCTCAACCTGCAGCAGCTTGGTGAGGTCAGCCCTGTCACTGTCAATTAATGGTACATGGCTCAAGTAGGTTTAACTTGGAAAAAGTCTAGAAGATAGAATCAGATTTCACCTAACTGTGAAAACAAATTAAGTTAAATCCAATAAATATTGATGCTCTATCATGTACATAGCACTGCATTCAATTCTAAAAAAAGTGCAATTATAAGACAGGCAAATTTCCAGCATTTAAGGAGCTTAAAATCTACTAGAAAGAATAAGACAAGCACACAAACAGCTATCAGACAAATGACATAATGAGTGGCAGCTAAGAGGTGAAGAAAAACTCCTATGGAGGTTCAAAAGAATGAGAAAGTGCATCTTATTGGGAGAATGAGAAAGTTCCACAGATGATGGTTATTTTTAAACTAGACTTTGGAACAATTCCAATAGCCAATACAGTTCTGAATCTCAGAAAGTCTAATTTAGGTTTGGAAATTAGAGCTGTAGGGTGGAATAAATTTATCTCAGGAGAGAAGAGTTTAGCACAGAGGATGAAACCCTGAGGAAAACCCATGTGTAAAAGATGGGCAAGGAAGCAGAAAGAGCCACTGAATGAGAATGAAGAGGAATGTTAGGAAGAGTAGGAGAAGAACAAGAGACTGGTGTCATGGATGCAGAAGAAGGAGAGAATTTCAAGAACTATGAGACAGCCAATAGTATAGTGCAAAAGCTGCAGAAATGTTCAGAGGAATGGAGACTGAAAATAGGCCATTGGTTTTGGTAATCAGGAGGTCCATGATAACATTAATATCAGCTTCACTGAAGTGAACTCACGAAGGAATAGAACAGGAATACTGTGAAAAGAAAACTTCTCTTTGAAGAAAATTCATTTAAAATAGAGAAAGGATTGAGTGACAAGAGTTCTCTGTTATGTTCATTGCTGTAAGGTTAGGTAAGAAGAAAGGTAATTGCTGGAGAAAGGTCCCAGGGGGCCAGGAAGAGATGGAGTCCAATGGTACTTGGATAAGATAACCTAGAGAGAAGGAAGTACAAAAATTAGAAGGTAAGGATATAAGTGTAGAAAAGGCAAGAGAGGGGAAATGAGGAAGCTCATACCTAACTGGCTCTATTATCTCCTGTCCCTACGATGTATAAAGAGGATCAGCATGGTTCTTTGGCTCCAGGATCCTGGATTCTAGTTTTAATTTAGTTAAGTGTTACCTCCATGACCCTGAGTATGTTATTTACTCACTGAGTCTCCAGTTTTTCATCTGTAAAATTGAGAAAACAAATATTTCCTTACAGCGATCCTTCCATAGTAATAATGCAAATAAAGGAAACAGGAAAGGGACTACTACATACTAGGTACACAACAAATGATTGCTATTATTATTATTATTATTATTATTATTATTATTATTATCATTTACAGCATGAGATAAAAATTGTTATTTTCTTATATATAATGTGGGGAGAATAATACCTATTAAACAGATTTCCTAGGAAAATAAAAGATGATCTGTGTGAAAACCAAGTCAGTCTTCTCCTTTGCAAAGCTTGCCCTCTAGGATATACTGAGAAATGGAATATTTCACATGGGCTTCTGAATATTCTCAGCTCAGCCATGAGTTACCTCTTCCCTGGATGCTGGTTGCCTGCCAGTGGCCTCCAGAAACAATTGAACACAGTTGCCTACTATATAGCATACTACTCCCCGCTATGGGTATCAGCATTAGGGCCAATGAGGGGCACTTTACATTTCCTTTTGCAATTTTGTTCCTTTATTCCTCACACCTACACCACCCAAGCTGATGAGAGATGAGTCTTTACTGAGGAGTATTACTAAAGGATGTTGCAACATAGGATGGAAAAGATTTAAAACTGTACTCTTCATGTGACTGTTCCCATGGCCCAGGAGAAAAACATCCCCCAAAGTTCAACTCTTCACAGAGTTCCCATCTTGGATATTTCCAGCTCCCAACCTTAGTGCTTGCTCCACAGGTCTTTCCTCCTGGAGTGTCAGCACAACAGTCTGAGTGGCCTTTGTCATCTGAACTTCATCCCCACCCACACCTCCCACTCCAAGATCTTTGTCCTCTAAACTTGGTCCCCACCTGCACCTCCCACTCCAAGAACTGAGGATATAAAGAACAGAATTGAGTTGTAATTCTGACTCACCTGGACAATAGGAAACCACACACACAACCACTTCTCTCTTAAAAAATACATCTACATACTATATACTCAAGTCATCTTGAATTATTTGAAGTTGCTCTATATGTGTGGGTATATACCTCTCCTCCTTAATTTCTTGCCCTTAACCCCATATTTACACTTGTGTTTACATCTGCCTCTCTAACCACCCCCCCATTCTATCCCTCTACCATATTAAATTTTCTGAAGAACATCAATATATTAATATTATGTTTCCTATTACCTTTGAGCCCTCTTAAGTGCTATTCTTTTATACAAAGTCCTTATTAGAAAGAGTTCAAGGGAGAATGGAGGGAAAAGCTGTAGGGAAACACACTGCCACATATGGCTAGTGAGAGGCATGTAGTACATCCTCTACAAAGGGCTATCCTACCATATTTCAGTTGATTCTGGGACCAAATTTATCAGTTATACCTCATATGTAATAATTTACACATTATACACACATAATACCTATGCATATGTTCATTATACAAGGTCTGACAATTAAGTTCGTGAACTTGACACCGAGCACTTATGTTGGCAGCACTGTACAATCAACTCAGTAAGGTTTCATAACCTTGGTATAACTTTGTCTCACAGCTATGTTCATGTCAATATTCGGCGTCTTGCTGAATGGCATTCATTATTGTTGTTTGTGTACCATCATGAGAATGTGGGAGCTTCAATTAGAGCAAAGAAATATTATTAAATTTCTTGTTAAACTTGACAAGAGTGGAAATGAAATCAGGGCAATGTTAGTCCAAGCGTATGGGGACAATGCCATGAAGGAAACGGCAGTGTACAAATGGATTAAACTTTGGTTTAAATTATTAGTACAGTGAGGGGAGTGAAAATGAGAGGTTGGGGAGGCCAGTAAAGAGAAGAACTGAAAAAAAAATTGCAAAAATTCATCATCTTGTGCACCAAAATTGTTGTCTGACTGTGAGAAGCATAGCAGACCAAGTAAATAAACATTAGAGAAACAGTTAGGAAAATCTAAGCTGAAAATTTTGGCATGGGATAGGGTGTGCAAAAATGGTCCTGAAGGAGCTCCCCAATGAACAAGAGCAAAGAGGAGTCAAAATTTGCCAGGACTTTTGAGAGACACAAGATGATGTTTTGGGTCATGTTATTACTAGTGATGATACATGCTATATCAATATGACCCTGAAACAATGCATCAAAGTGCACAATGGAAGTCAGCCAATTCTCCACAATCAAAGAAGTTCCATCAGTCGAAATTAAGAGTCAAAATGATATTACTAACATTTTTTGATATCTGAGAGATTGTTCATTCTGAATTTGTAGCAACTGGACATTCAGTCAAGTTTACTATTTCTAAGTAATGAAAAGGCTGCATGAAAAATTTAGACAAAAACAACCTGAACTTTTAGCCAACAACTCATAGCTCTTGCATCATGACAATGCACCAGCTCACGGAGCACCATCTGTGAGGGAGTTTTAGCCAGTACACAAATAACTGCACTGGAGCACCCTCCCTACTCACCTGATCTGGCCCCCAATGACTTTTTTCTTTACCTACAGATAAAGGAAAGATTGAAAAGGAAGACATTTTGATGAGATTCAGGACATCAAGGGTCATAGGACAATAGATCTGATGGCCATTCCAGAGAAAGAGATCCAAAATTGCTTTGAAGGGTGGACTAGGTGCTGGTGTCAGTGCATAGCTTCCCAAAGGGAGTATGTCAAAGGTGACTGTAGTGATATTCAGCAATGAGGTATGTAACACATTTTCTAGAATGAGTTCACAAACTTAATTGTCAAACCATATATATGAACACATTTGTTCCCAATTAATTCAAGTGAGTTATGCTGGACTGTAGATCAAATGCAATTGAATTTGCTTATGATCATTTAAAGCCCCTAAGGAAATCTATTATTCTACCTTCTCATAAAAAATATTTATACAATATATACACACTTGTCTCTTGGAGTTATTTTTCCTTCTAATAAAGATGTGCTCAAATATATGGGGTGGGGAGAGAGAGTCTATATCCAATCTGAGTAATTAGAAAATTTTCCTAAATAAAACATGGTCTACACAGATCTCTGTTCACACCGGAAAAAAAGCAATGTTAAGGGGAAGGGGTGCAATTACAGGGCTATTATCCACCTAGCAATGGCTCTACCACCTCCACAAGCTTTGAAATTATAATACTTCTATCCTGTACCTAAGTGTCACCAAGCTATTTTCTCTAAAATGAAGGAGAGTAAAATAATAATTTATGATCCTCCTAACCAAATACATTTATCCAACTACATATGAAAAGGAGCCACTGTAGAACCAGGCAAACTGTAGTCATTCATTAAATAATAGCTATTAAACAATGTCCTGACTGTATCTCACATGAATTGAGAAATATGAACTTCAACCTTTCTAAGAGCCCCATACACTTTTAATAAAAACATTAACCTCACAAACTTCATCACCAATGGTTGTTTTTTCTCCTTTGTACAACCTGTTTTATTCATAGGTTGTTTGGACCTTGTAAATACAAACCACACCCATCACAGATTGTCAAACAGTCATCCCTGTGCCTTTTTTCTTTTATAGTAAGACTTTTTAAAGTGAGTTGTTAAATGTTACTCATACTCAGCTATACTTAGAGTTGGCATGATTAAGTCAAGTCCAAAGAAAGCAAAACACTGACATTTAATCTCTTGGGTGAAACCTTTACAAACAGAGTTGAAGCTGGTTTGTTGTTTTTATCTACATCATTTAAGTTTTACAAAATGATGCATTTTTAAGCTAAAATATATTAAATCAATTTCTCCTGAAATGGTTAAAAAGGCTCAGACGTAGAATGAACAATATCAGAAATATACGCTATATCAGAAATATGCCAGCAAGCTAAATGATTGGTTCAGAACTCAAAAGACATGACCTTGGTTTCCAATTTTCCTTTTGTAGTATTGAACCCTTCTTCCTAGGATTTATGTCATTATTGTGCTCTGAGGTTTAGTTTGGGTTTTCAAGGAAACCAATGCACTTCCATCAATTTCACATTCAGGAAAAGGTTTATTGAGTGGTTGCTTATTGATGAGTATTTCTATAAGAAGCATTCTCTCATTTGATCCTCACAACACCATGTAATATAGGGATCATTATGTCAACTCCTGGGCTTAGAAATGAGCTTGGAGCCTTTAAATAATCTATTCAGGGTCACATCTTTATAATAGATGGGCTTTACAACCAATCCCAAGCTACTGTAGGTATTGGAAAATTGTCTAAAGTTCTGATGCTTTGTTAATTCAAACAAGTCTGTTCCCAATTAATTCAAGTGACTTATGCTGGCCTATAGTTCAAAAGCAATTCAATTTGCATATGATCATTTAAAGCTTCTAAAGAAAACTATTATTCTCCCTTTTCATAAAAGATTTATATAATAAATACACACTTGCCTCTTGGGGTTCTTTTTCCTTCTAATAAAGACGTGCTCAACTCTCTCTCATCTGCACAAGTAGACAGCTAATATTAATTGATAAATGACCTTATTTGTGATTGTGTACCAGGTATGAATCTCAGGCCACAATGTCAAATGCACAAGAAATATCATTTGACTTGTTTCTCTACAGTACAAACTAATTTCTACTTTGAGCTCCATTCACCGGATGACAAACACATAATCTTAGTCAATTCAAGGTCCCCCTAGTTCCTCAGGGTTTTATCTACATTCCAAGGACATTCTAAAATGTCAAGGCAAAAGGGAGTGTGGAATCTGGCCCTTGAGCAAGCACACATCCCTTGTGTTGTCTTTTGTTACTTTAAGATCTTGAGTTTTACTGCAGCTTCTTTATCACACAGGGGTCTTCCTGCTGTTTCTGTGCTAAAAGCACAAGGACGTTGGTGAGACTTTCAGATGCTTCAAGAACATAAGAGTGAAAGGCCTAACTTTAAATTTTTTAAATATGTATTGATATATTTACAAATCTGGGGAAGGAAAGATTTATTAAATAAGATTTTTAAAAGATCAAATCATTAAAGAAAATAATGGTAAATTTGAAGATTTTAAAATCAATAGCATCTGGCCAAATACCAAAAATGATATTATAAAGTGACTAATAAAATAATGCACAAAGTGGAAGAAGATATTATATTCCCAATACATATAATTAACAAAGGATTAGTATCTAGAAGTATATGATTTCTGTGCAAATCTATAAGAAAAATAGAAATATAGGCAAAAAAACACAAACATTTCACAGAAGTATAAAAGAGTATGGTCAAGAGAAAATACTGAACCATATTAGTAACTAGGGTAACACAAATTAAAATTGCATTGACCTACCATTCCTTCCCATTTTTAATGGCCAAATTAAAGTGTTTACTGATGCTGTGATGAAAATTAAGTGTAACCAATGGAATTCTCACACAGTGCTTAATAAGAGTAAAAATTGCTACAATCATTTTAGAAAACAGCTTGGCATTATCCAGTTAAATATGCACATGCTCTATTAGCCAACAATTCTACTCTCAGATATATTTGGACTTAACAGTCAAACTGTTTAACAACCAGTGAGTCATGGGCAAGACCTATTCAGAATGAATGTCAGCCTATACCTGATACTAGTGCGGATTTACTATCAACTGTCTATATACCTGAGAGAAAGTCTTGTGCATAAGTACTAAAACACAAGTACAAAAATGTTCTGGCCGCATTTCTTGAAATGTCCACTAACAATTAAATGGATGACAATATTGTGGTATTTTCACACCATTGAATACTTTGCAATTATAAAAATGAATAAACTACAGCCTCATGTATCACTATGGATGAATCTCAAAAATGCAATAATTGTGAAATCAATCAACCTCAGAAGAACAGAAGAATATACATAGGTAGAATTATTTCATTTATATGAAGATCAAAACTAAGGAAATTTTTATTTTCACAACTTCTCCCCAGGATACAAGACCTAGACCCTGACCTCTGGACCTAGAGGCTCAAAACTTAAAGAATACTTTTGGAGTTACCACCCTTGTCACTTTCTGGCACGGGGGAGGAGGAATGATGAAGCATTCTGTTTTAAGGGTATAAATACAAGGCTTAAAGATATAAAATTTAGATTCCAATCTTGGCCTTCCAAATAATAGCTTTGTAACAATGAGGAAGTTACTTAAACTCGGGAGGGATAACAATAGCCATCTTCCATTTAACTATAATTACAACTATGGGATACTGCTATAGAGGAGATAATAATGATCATGTGATTTTAAAGTTTATTGAATGTTTGGTAGTAATTGCTTTACCATTATAAAAATGCACATATTTAAATAGGATATATTTAATGGACTATTGCACATCCAAAATACAAATATGACCAATTTTGAAGGTACTTACTATTATTCAATTAAACAAATATCTTTGTAAATTAGTTAGTTACTTAGTGCATATTCTGTAGTCAGAGCTCTTTTGGTCTCTGATAGCAAATTTTTGCTCATAGATGAGGAGTAGGAGCATTGCGGAATGAGTTAAGATTCATTAGGAAAATATCAGATCAAACTGGCAAGGATGGTCATCAAAGCAGGCTAAGGAGAAAAAGCCAAGACGTAAGGTCAAGGTCACAAGTGGGAAAATGGTACAAAGCATCAAACTTCAAAAGAGTGTGGCTCTGATAGAAAAGAGAGCATGAACTCTACAGTTAATGCCAGGGAACTTGGTCCTAGGACAGAAACAGGTACTAGGAAGGAGTTAAGGAACTTGATTCCAATCTCAGTCTGGGAAGAGCAAATGTGGACTGGAGCCAGACAGGGCTGGAGCCCTTAAAAACATTGTATAGTCTCTTCCATTCTTGATACACTACTGTATGTAAATCTTCCTGTCACTACTTATACAGAAGTAACATTACAAAATATGATAGGCTTAAAGCAATGTTCATTCTCTACCAAAGAAATGTTATAAACCCTGAGAGGATTAAGAGCTACTAAAAACTAATAAATAACCATTTTAATAACTAGTATTTCAGAGTACTTACACTATGATAAGTACTTTATATGGGTTATCTCACTTAATCCTTAAAAAATTTTTAGGATATAGGTACTATAATTGTTCTATTCTAGGATGAAGAGACTTGCTTGGTGTCATAAAGCTGGTGTGGGGGCAAACCAGGACTTGGCCCTGGCCTATCTGCTTCACACCCCATGTTCTTAACCAAGATATATTGTCTCCTAATTCCTGCTAAAATGGTATTTTTGGTCATCTCAAGTTACCATTTATAGCCCCCATACCATGTGCTTTTTTAAAATTAGATTCAAATGAATTACCTTTGTAGATTTTAATAAAAGCAGATGTGAGAATATTAATGTTGACAGTGAGATGTTTTCCTAATTATACTTCAGTTTAATCACATAGACATGGCTGAAATTTGAGCAAACTTGTCTTTGCAGGTCCTCTTGTGGTACAAGTCAACTACTACAGTCTGCCTTTTAGACAGATTACAATTTTGGAGATTTTCCAAAAGTGAATTATAAAAGTTAAAAGTCAGCATTTAAAAGACTAGAAACTTTAGTCTGAGGACTATATCTTTGAGAAGAGTATTTTTAAATTCACTTTTAAACCAATTATATTGATAGCAGAAAAATATTTCATAATGTACCTGTTTTCCTGACAAAATTTATGCCTTATTTTCAGTTATAGGTCTCATACTGCTAGGGCTGCACTGTCCAACATGATGGAAATATTCTAGATCTGTGCTGTCCACTAGAGTAGGCACAAGTTATATTTGGCTATGAAGCTCTTGAGATTGGGCTAATGTAATTGAGAAATTGAATTTTTTGTTTTAGTTAACTGTATTTGATTTTGGTTAATTTAAATTTTAAAAGCTGAAGAAATGTAAAATATTTTTCTGTTATGTTTTCATTATTTTGATAGAACTATATTTTACTTTAACCGCTAAAATTTTAGCATCCAAACTGGAATGTGCTGTACATGTAAAATATACATCAGATTTCAAGTACTTAACATGAAAAAAGAGGAATGCCAAATATCTCATTAATAATTTTACATTGACTACATGCTAATGTATTTCAAATATACTGCTTTAAATCAAGTAAAATATTAAAATTAATTTCACCTGTTTCTTTGTACTTCATTGATGTAAATGATAGATCATTTAAAATTATATATGCAGCTCATGTTACATTTCTATTGAATAGTGCTGCTCTAGAATGTTTTAATGTTAATTAGTTCCAGCAGACACCCTGTTTTGAGAGATAATCTATATCTGGGATATTATACTTTGTAGCAAGGGTCACAGTCAGGCCTAGTCTTCATCATAGCCCAAGCAGTAACTCTCATAGCGCCACATTCCAACTGGTGTGCAGGAACAGACACAGTGTATAATGACATGGATGACCACCCCCTTCCTGCACTTAGGGTGGCAGGGACTGGGAGCAGAGCAAATTCAGGTGGAGGTTTCTGGCTGGCATGTCTCCAAAAATTGGCCCCCATCTCTGTTCTCAAATATATTGGGTATTTCTGTCCATTTGTGCTGACATAACCTTTTAGTGGTGTCCAAGGTAACTGCATGCTGATTGCTTTAAGAGTGCACAGATGTTCTGCATTAGTTTTAATAACTTGATATGAAAATATTCAGATGTATACAAAAATACACTTATATCATCACCGAAATTCTGGATAACATTTCTCAATGAAATAAAGAAGTTGTTGAATTCTTTATATAGTTTCAACATTATTATTTATACATTTTTTATTATAAACAATGATTTTATATTTTGTAAAAACTTTCTCATCAATGATGACTATCCAAAATTGAAGAGGTAGTCATTTAAAAGTCTTGGTCAGGAATAGCAAAGAGCCTTTCAAGCATAAAATCTTTATTTCTTCCTTCCGTTCACACATATTTTTTGAGTACCTACTCTGTGCCCAGAGCTATTCTAATGCATGTGATATATCAGTGAACAAACCAAACAAAAAACCGAGCCCTTGCAATGCCAGAGGGTGAGGTTGGCACAAAGACAATTGGCTACTTCTACTTGCAAATGCACTTCTGAATAGGAAATCCACTTTCTTGTAATATTTTGTACTATTTATTCATCTTAGAAACATACCCTGTATATTTTTAGGAGGTGTTACTTTCTTTCATTTACCAGAGTTTAATTATTTCTGTTTCAATACTTTTAAGTATTTAATACTTTTAAATTAAAACATAAATTGGCCATGTTTGCTTCATGGCTCCTATATCCCTACCCAGAGATCTGTTTTTCACTCCCTTCTTCAAATCTCTCATTCATAGAGAATGGGATCAAATCTTATTAAGCTGAGACATAACTTGGATTAGGAAAAACTGAAATTGGCTGAAACAATAAGTTTTCATGGAAAAATGATGAACTGTACCTTTTTATGTAACACCCTTTTATAAAATCTCGAGACCTTCAAGTCTGCTCACAATCCCTAATGTAAGTAATAAAGGCTAGTTCTCGGCCTTCCTGGAGCACCCTTTTCTAAAGGTTGTGCTGCTTTCATCTCCCCTGTTTGCCTTGACAATAAGAATACCTCCTGGACCTAAATTTGTTCTCCAAGTCCTCTCTACAGTTTTCACTAAGAGGTCCAGGGACCTTCATGCAAATGAACCCTGGTGCTTGCCCTGAAGTGCCAAAGTCCCTGCAATGAGTTATATTACCCATGCATGAATAGCCCTGCTTGAACACCATTCTGTTAGATAATGTTTCCCACCTTTTTCATCAGAGGGCACACAGAGGAAATGATATTTGCATAGTGCCCTGTGGTAAAGTGGGGAAGGGGAGCATGTAAGAGGGCGTTGTTAAAGAAACTACTATGTTTTCTTTACATTATATAATTATAAAAATATAATAAGTAAAATAAAATACCAAGCATTGTAGGAGAAATTAGCTACTGAATTTGATGAAAACAATGAAAATTTTAACCTTCCTTCTGTGAAAACATTCTTACATCTGTTTTGAAACAGAATTCCTCAAAAGAGTTGCCAGTACTCTCCAATTCCTCTCCTTTCAATTCTAATTCTTCTTCCTTCTTTCATAAGTTTGTCTTATTAACTCCCCTGCCCCATCCACCCTTTTTGTCCCTGTAGGTAGCTATGTGTATTTTTCTTTCTTCCAGTGTTTCTTTGTAAAGAGAAAGCATTTATGAATGTATAGTCTTCCCCTCCCCACACTTTCTTCCATGACATGTAGCATGTACTGTGCTATACATGGTTTTATATGTACTTTATACAACATATCCTAGAGATCTTCTAGTATCACTGCATAAAAATCTCCTCAGTATTTTTTCAGCTTCATCCTACGCTATCTTGTGCATGTTAAATAGATAATATAGAGGTAAATATAGAGATATACACACACACATAAATAAATTTTGTATATATGGAGTGTGGAACTGATGAATAGAGTATTGAAATGTGGTAGGATACCCCATTGTAGAGGCTGCACTACATGCATCCCACTAGCAATGCATGGCAGTATGTTTCCTTTCAGCCTTTCACTTCATTCTCCCTTGAACTTTTTCCATTAAGGATTTTGTGTGAAAGAACAGCATTTAAGAGGGCTCAAAGGTAATAGGAAGCATAGTATATTGATGTCCTTCAAATAATTCTATATGGTTGAATAATAGAATGGGGGGACAGGGAGGCAGATATAAACACAGGTGTAAAGATGGGTTTAAAGGCAAGAAATTAGTCAGGAGAGGTATATACACACACATATAGAGGAACTTCAAATAATTCAAGATGACTTGACTATAGTATTGCATGTACAGGTGTGCAGAGAAACTGATGTAAACTGAGACATAAAGATGAGATTAAAAACTGAATAATATATAATGTGTCTTTTAAATGGAAGAATGAACCAAAAATTAAAAGTTAGATGGTTGCCTGTAGACAGAAAGATGGAACATGATGGAAAGGACAAGAATAAAAGCTGAACTTCTCTGAATATGCCTTGTTCTGTTGATTTGATATTGGAAGTACCGAAATATTGTACATAATTATAAGCCAAATTAAATTTAAAAAAAAAAACAAGCCATACATCTGAGACAACATGGAGGGACCTCGAGATCATTATGCTAAGCAAAGTAAGTCAGACAGAAAAAAATCAAGTATCATATGACTTCACTTATATGTGGAATATAAAACTGAAAGCAACAAAGAAACAAAAACTCTTGGACACAGACATAGTTTAGTGGTTACCTGAGGGTAAGAGGGTAAGGGGACTGGAGGAGGGAGGGGGCATCAAATACATGGTGACAAAAGGAAAGCTGACTCTTGGTGGTGAGCACACAATGCAACACATAGATGATAAACAATTGTACACCTGAAAACTACATAATTTTACTAACCAATGTTACCATAACAAATTTAATTTTTAAAAAAAAAACATAAAAATCAAACAAAACAAAGCAAATGAACATAATTATGTTCTGAGTTGGTGGCATAACCTTACAGGGAGGAACAATATTATTCTATTTTTGTCCACATTTGAAATTTTCCATGAGAGGGGAAAGAAAGAGAAAGAGGCAGGGAGTGGCTGGACTAAGAGATGGGAGGAAAAGATAAAGAATGTGGATTCACAGAAAAAGATAAAGAATGTGGATACACAGAAACCATTCTTTAAGCAGGAGGAGATGATCACAACAGTGGAATGCTGACCCAGGGTCAAACAAGAAATGTGAAGTATCTATCACACTGAGCAACACTTGAAAAGAATTGGTTTAAAAAAACAGTATATGTGGTTTGAAAAGGGCTAATCTGTTTAAACATGATAGAAATCAAGAATGACCTGCATAATCAAAGATGTGTGGATATGGTTATGTTACCTGTGGCCTTCCAGGCTTCCAGATTCTAATGCTAGCACCATTTATCTTATTCCTTCTCATAAGACAAGACAAGTTTGACTACACCAAAATGAATGGAGATCCTTCTCTGAGCCTCCAAGTTTCTGAAGGCCTCTGTAAGTCCCTAAAGACATCAAGAAAGAATCAAATAGGTAAGATTGGATCTGCTGAAAATGCAGCATGGTGTATTATTGTTGTTGGTATTATTTAACAAATATTAATTTCATGCTTACTAAGTACCAAGCACTAAGCACTTTATATTATTAATTCCTCTAATTCTCTTGATAGCTCTATGAGATGGATACCAAAATGAGATTTTGCTCTTGTTTTATTACTTTCTAATTATGTGACATTGACCAAGTCATTTCCCTGTTCTGTGCTTCAGATTGCTCCTCTGTACAGTGGAAGCTTTAGGCTGGGGATTTTGAAAGTGTTTTCAACCTTAACATTTTATGAGTCAGGGTGCTGGTAAATCAGCAGTTGCCACTGACTTAATTTGGTGAAGAGGAGGGCAATACTGACCTGCCTTCCATTTTTCCCTTCTTCTCTTAGCTTCGAGTTCTATTACCTATATTCTGCTGTTCTCTCTACAGAAGGGGGAAGATGTTACATATAATCATCCCTCATTATTGGTGGGGAATGGTTCCAGGAATCCCCATAGATACGAAAATCCATAGATGGTATAAGTCCTTTATATAAAATGGTGTAGTGCTTGCATGTAACATACATACATCATCCTATTTACTTTAAATCATCTCTAGATTACTTATAACACATACCTAATACAATGTAAGTGCTATGTAAATAGTTGTTACACACTATTATTTAGGGAATAACAAGAAAAAAAGCCTATACACATTCAGTAGAGATGCAGCCCTCATAGGCCTAATTACATAGTACAGCAGATCCTTAGATAAGGTGGTTTTGTTCAAAGTTGTTTCATTGTCATGTTGATGAGATGGCATAGGAACTTAATTCTTGTTTCTATCAATTAGCCAGTGGCAAAACTCATTTTGTTATATGTCATTTTGCTGAAATGCCCAGAACCTACTGATGACATTAAGTGAAGACATACTGTTCATGTCAGCAACAATGTAACTTGTTTCAAATTATTTTTGATCCACAGTGGGTGTATGGAACCCATGGATCCAGAGGGCTGACTGTAAACATTTAACAAATATGTGTTGAATAAATTAATGAATAAAAATATATTAATTATCCTAGCCACTATTTCTTAGAGATCCTGCTATGATACTTCTCTATCCAGAGAAGGGCTAAAATTTTAGCTAAAGATGTGTGTCTGTGCATGCATGTATGTATACTTGTGTCCATATGTGTGTTTCAAAAGACATGCTGCATTCCTGATGAGATTCCTTTTACTCAAGAAAAAGATCATTGTGGCCATTTGAAATATTTCAGTAAAGAATTTTTCTGTAGCAAACAGCCAAGGATGGATACTAAAGGAACACTAGTTAGAGGTAGTGAAAAGTGACTTGAGGCTCTTGAGAAGGTTGACTAAGTATTCTAAACTCTAAAGAGAAAGCTGAATGTCAAGGTCTGCTGTTGATGGATTCAATTGAATGGCTGTTCTTCAGGCTGCACAGGTTTTGTTAAACCATTTTTATAACAGTTTGCTTCTGGATCAATCAATAAATAATTGAAACTGTGATCTCCATTTTTCTATGTTCTATAAAATTGTTGAAGTAAAAGAAAAATGTAGGGGCCTCATGCCTTTAGAAAACTGAAACTCACAAAGTAGTTATGTTAGGACATTATTCTTTTTACAAAAAAAAAATGTTCACTAAACAGTTCCTTTAAATAGCCTGCTCCCTCAGTGCCCTTAAGATGTGACTGTTTTCCAAAACTGTAACTACACAAAGCCTTTCAGGAACACATGTTTTGTAAAGTGAGGTTTGTCTGTATTTAACACATCAACTGTAAGCTGCCACTGTGTAGCCATTAATTTTAACATTTATTTGGACTAAAACTCACATTGGAGAAGTAAAAAGTAAAATCTTCCCACTGGAAGCTTTCCAGTAAACACATTACAGAAAGTTCATGTTACAGGAGGACTCTAAAGTTAGTTTTATTGAATACTTGGTCACCTCATTTCTTTTAGAATAACTGCATTTTATTTCACAGTTGCACATTAGTTTCTGGGTGACATTTTCCACAACCACATTTCAATATAACTCCTTCTCAGTTGGGGTTATCAGAAACCCTTGGAAATTCCTGCTCACTCTTCATTACTTTTTTGGTTGAGTTTTTCCAAAACAGCAGTTATGATTATCTTCAAATCTCTTAGCAATAATTGTCCTTTTGTGAAACATATATATATGTACTACCTAGCCTGTATTAAAGATTGTAGACTGAAAAAGAACCTGCATGCCATGGTAGGGACGAGAAGGAAGATTTAAAGCAGGAACATTTGAAAATGAGAAGCAGAAAAAGTGCTGCTCCTGAGGGAATAGTCTTTGTCCTGGCATGCCGCCCAGAAGTTGCTATTCCATCGTAACTAAAGCCACAGAGAAGATGAAAAGCAGAGTGCAACTCACAGAGCCAAATTGTAGTGGGAAACAGAGCTTCATGGAAGTTGGCAGTTTGCAAAGCTGGGATGTCCGGTGTTAAGAGCAAGAGAGGTCAGGAGGCTACATTGCTCAGTCGGTGGCACATCGGCAGGACAGAAAGGTAGTCAGGGCTGTCATTCAGACCTGGAAGCAGCGTTGGCAGTGAGGATTTGACCCTGTGGTCATGTAACCAAGGGTGGAGTTTCTCAGGAGGATCACTACAGCCCACCTTCTGGGGGACAGAGCAGCACTGAGAGATGATATATGGCAAAAGATAGGAACACAGGGAGACCCGAACCCAAAAGACAGCAAAGAAAGACATGTGCAGAGGCCAAGATAAAATGGTACAAAATGTCATAAGAGCAGCAGTGAGAGCAGCAGTAGGGAACTGTCAGATAAAGCATATATGATTTTGCATCATAATCACAGACACTGGGAAATGCAAAAGGAATCAGGGAGCCCCAGATGTCCACTAGTAAGTACTAATGAGACATCAAAATAGGGATAACATATGCTGCCAAGATGGAAAAAAGAAAAACAGAATTGATACTTTGCCTACCATTTTAATATTTCCTGATGTGGCAGAGCATGAAAGAATTAAGTACCGTGGAATCAAGTAGGATAGACAGAACCAGGACCTGGAACAAGTTTTGCCTGCAACAGGAGGGCATGGACTTCTTATAAAAACTTGCCTCCCAAATGGGCTTCTCAGTGAGAAAGCCCTCTTAACAGATACTGCTCCCTCAAACCAGTTCCATCTACCTAGCTCTTTGGTAGGTCAAGATTTCAGTAGCAGTGGCCACTTCAACCACCTCTTGCCTGCAACTGAACTCACTCTAGGCAAGCTGGTACCAGAAATTAACCACCATAGGTCATAGTATCCCCCAAGTGATGTGACACCTAGTTCTGCACTTTTTGTAAGATCCCAGACTGAGTTCTCATGCATTCCATTGGCTTGTTTCTTAAGTCCCACCATCTACTAAAACTGTCAGAACATTTTCAAGTTGGTTTCTCATGACCAAGAACATAATTCTATAAACCTCCAAAAGTATTTTGAACAGATAAATAGTAGAGTGTAATATCTAACACAGCCAGGCACATCCAGCCCAGCCATCCCCTAAAGCACAAGCCTCTCCACAACAGTTTTCTCTAGTTAGTGGGCCCTGTCAGTGCAGCTAACCCTTTCATGGCTGTCGGGGTTAAGTCTCCTTTGGAACTAGGGTGATGTTTTAAATATGTTCTGGCAGGGTGCAGGTTACATGCAAAACAAGAATAAACGAATAAGATTGTATGAAATAAGTGTTAATTTTCAACCAAGAATGTTGTCAATTGATTCAAGTACATAATAGGATACTTTGAAGGTAATGTTTCCCTATGATAAGCCCAAATACAGGTGTTTTACCTGTGAATAATCAAAAGTTGAATATGAGTCTGATTTTAAAAAAAAAACCTATCCCACTTACTGAAAGGTTTAGGGGTTTGTATAGGTTAATTTTCTTAATAGTACTGAAAATTTTATCCTAGGTGGTTTTAAACTTTGAAATTTCACATATATGAGTGTTGTCTGAAAAAAATCCAGCCATAAATATCTCTATTTTTCATATTAGATGGCTGGATATTTTCCCATATACATGAAAGAATATTGAAAATGAAGCAAAGGCCCTTATTAAATATGCAATTAGTACAATATTCTACTTGCCTAATAGGATAACTTCTAGAATCTTTAACTAATTAAAGTTGAAACCAGAGCTTCAAAGTTAATGTAAATGTACCTGAACCTTTAATGAAACAGCTGCAACAAAGGGTATGTACTTTATTATGTAGTAGACAAGGAAGTTACCCTCTACCTTTTGAACCAGAAACTATTATTTTTGAATTATGTGTGATATGTAACCAGTTTCCTTATCTGGTTTCCCCTAGTAACCTTCCATTCTTTCTACAATTACAGTCAAATTAGAAACAATGAGGGGGTGGAAGAACACTGTGAGAAATTAGTTCATTAAAAAGTGAACCACAAACAAGGAAATAAGTCACTAGAAGAGCCATAGGAGTCTTAGCAAACAACCCTCCACACTTTAGTGGCCCCTGAGTTTCCTGACAGGGCTACAAATAAATACAATCCAGGATATTTTCAAGGAGTCAACAAGAAAGGGTTAAATCAAGCTCAGTGCCCTCTGTTGAATAAAGCACAGAATTTCAGAAATGTTTCAACTTTCAGCAAACAAAGGGATAAACTTCAGTTATGTGAAAAATGCAGTCACAAAGAATACCCCATTCCTTCACAGAGAACTCCTCAACCCTTATAGAGCTCTGAGGTAAGTCGTAAGGATGGTCCTCACTTATTGAGCAATTTCACTCAGTGTCTGAGCTCAGGTTCAATTCCAGGATCTTCAGGCTCCAAATCCTTTCCATTATTCAACAACTCAACAATAAAAAGAATACCCAATTAGAAATGGGCAAAGGATTTAAACACGCATTTCTCCAAAGAAGATATAGAAATGGCCAATGGACACATGAAAAGGTGTTCAATATCAACAGTCAATAGGCATCACAAGAACAAATCAAAACCACAATGAGATATCACTTCACACCCACTAGAATACCTATAATAAAAAGGACAGATAATAACAAGTATTGGATAAGGATGTAGACAAATTGCAACCTTCATACACTTCATACACTGCATACACTTCATACACAATCGAAATGTAAAATGGTGTAGCTGTTTTGAAGAACATTCTGGCACTGCTATAAAAAGTTAAACACAGAGTAACAATATGATGCAGAAATGCCACTCCTAAGTATAAATCTGAGAGGAATCATAACAAATATCCACATAAAAACATACACAAACATTTATAACAGCATTATTCATGATAGTAAAATAAGGAACCGATCCAAATGTCCATTCACTAATTGATAGACAAAATGTAGTCTTTCCATACAATGGAATATTATTCAGCCATAAGAAGGAATGAAGTACTGATTTATCTGTAACATAGATGAACTTCAAAAATATTAGGCTAAGTAAAAGAAGCCAGTTACAAAATACCACATTTTTGTATTATTCCATTTATAAGGTATGCCAAAAGGCAAATTTGTAGAAACAAAAAGTAGATTAGTGGTTACCAGAGCTTTGGGGAGTTGAAGGGGAATGGGGAGTGGTGGCTAAGTGGTACAGAATGAAAATGTTCTAAAATTGATTCTGATAATGGTTTCACAATTCTGTGAATATACTAAAAATGCCTGAATTGTACACTTTAAATGTGTGAATTATATCTCGATAAAGTTGAGATACATGAAGACATGATTTTTGCCTGAACTGGTATATCTAAAGGTTCCTAAACATTGAGTTTATATGCTATTGAACTTTTTTTGTGCTATTGAATTTTTAAAATTGTTTATGAAATACTTTTGGTTTGGGGTAATGGTCAATTACGTGCTTTTGCTTCTGTGTTTTAAATGTGTTTTCTTCCTGCTGATTAAAGCCAAGATTTCATGTTATTTACTCCCAGCAACAGTAAAAAATATTTAGTAATTCTATTTCATGCTACTTGTATATTTTACTAAAATATATACTTGTATATATTCAAATACTTGTATAATTGTACTAAAGCATGGAGACAACTCTATCTTGGCATGCACACGTTTTTCTTTATATGTTTAATTTATAAAACTATTGCTCTATTATAAAATAATGGATAATCAGCAGAGAAAATATGGAAAAACGCAGAAGAAATGAAAAAAAAAAGCTAGTCAACTCTATTCCCACCCACAAGATAACAACTGTTAACATTCTGGTTTATTTTTTCCCCTTGTTTTGCAGTGCATATTTTTTTCACATAATTGTGGTCAGATGGTATACTTCAGCATTTATCTACTGTCTGCTTTCATGAGAACTTTGAGGAACAAACCTAGTGAAACATGGACCAGAGCATTGATTTGTCTCTCAAGCTTCCTCCTCCCTCCTGTCTTACCTTCTTTTTCCCTGGAGTTCAATGCAACCATCAACAAACCCAAAAGACAATGAAGCCATTATGGAGAAAAGCTACCAAACAAGGCTTAAAGTGCCCATCATTTTGAACTGCCCATTTATCATCATGAAACTTACTGCTATCTCTCCTAGGCTTACACAGAATAAATCAATACCACAGCAACAGTTCAATCTCATCTGTGTAAAGGAGGTCATGAATACAAATGGAAACTCTAAGGGACTCGGCTGTCATCTAATCATGTATGTGATCCCCTTACCATCTCACAGGAGATTCGCCATGATGTTGCTTTTTCCTCAACAGATGTCTTTAATGTTGTTAGGAGAACAACACACAGAGTGATCAGTTCTTCAGAAAATGGAGGTTGCTAGTCCATGATCATTAATAGTGTAGGATCATTCCAAGCTGAATATTGTATTTTAAAAGCCAGTGATACAAATTGCATCTATAAGCACTGTGAAGCCCATTCAAAGCATCAGAAAACAGAAGCTCCACTTATTCCAAAGGCCCCAGCCAGTAAAAGACAGACAGGCTGCAAGTGTGCAGGCATAAGGTTCATAAAGACACTGTGCAGAGATGTGCACTTACAGTGCATATATGCTGTGTTGAGGGAAGTGGAATTAGATCCAACAAAGCCTAGAGCCCCACAATTGAAAATGCCTTGTGAAGGTAAGAGCCACATGTACTCCTCAAGATTTAACCTGAAGAAGTTGCTAAATTGTTTGATAGAAACAGACAGAAGGAGACCTATTGCTAATAGCCTTGTGAATCCTAAGTCCTAATTTTCTCTATTATGTGTTCATGATTGAAATGCTTTAGCCTTGCTTTTATACAGATGGAAATAACATGCTAAAAAAGGAATAAGACTTCTTAAGCCAGTTGTTGTTTGGCTCTAGCTGTGATCAAAACAACTATTAGGACGAAGCAGAAAGAAATAGAAAAAAAACCTATAACATTAGTCACTAATAGCATCCTGTTGGAGAACTAAATGTAATAAGATGGGTACATAGTATGATGTCAAACTAACCCATCTTACCAAGGACTATTGTCCAAGAAAAGCAAAATGAAAATGTGTAATTTTTAATCCAAACGTTGAAAGTTAAAAACAGAGCTCTCAATTGATGCAATTTCCTGAAATGATCTGAAGTTATTAGACAAGTCCATTAGACAGGAAAATATTTAGTTAAAATATAGGAAGAAGCCTAACTCAACTCTTGAGAAAATACTGAGTACCTTTAAAGCTGGGGAGGGTTAATTACTTAAATGGGATATTTCTGTAGAGTTTTCTACCTTCTTGATAAATAAGTACCTCTAAAGTGAACTGAAGTCTCAAAGAACAGGCATCATGTGCAATAGTGATGACCACCAGTCAAGTGAACAAGTGATTGAATGCAAACACCGCTTCCAAGGCTAACAATCATCAAATTTATTAACTTCTTTCAAAGCAACCAGGAGTCCAAGCACCCAATAATCTATCTAACACAGGAAATAAACACGGAGAAATACTGCATCACCATACAATATTTTTTTCTCAAATTTACTTTTGCAGTTTCAAGATAGCTGGGATATAATATGATGCTACTGTTTTTGATGCCAGGGAGTGGGAATTTATAGAATATTCTTGAGGCCATTCTGTAGTTTCTATTTGGCACAGAGAAAAATAATTTGGGAAGTTTATTGTCAACTTTAGTTTGTCATCATTCTCTATCAAAGACAGATGGGATTAGATGCAAACATAAGGGAAGATATTTTTTCTAAGCCTAAAATGTCTTGTATATTTGTATATTTTCTCATTATTATACAGAGCTGGGCTGTCACTTGGCTATCACCTTAAAGTAATATCATCTGCAACACAGAGTGTCCATGCCTGGGTTAATGCAGGATATAGGAAACAACTTTACTAAGCAAGCCGTTTATTTCTGCCCTTCATAAAAACCTCTTGTGATCACTGTGCTAAGGTTAGTTAGTTCCAGGTATCCTTTTCTGGTGCCTCTCTCTCAGCAAATTTTGGGCCCTATATCAGGCCAACAGGATTTTCGAAAGTACAACTATTTACAAAGTTGATCTCTGTTGTCTTTCCATCTCTATATTCATACTTACGTATTTCTGAATTTGAACCAGTGTCTTCGTTTCATATTTTCTCCAGTCAGCATTTGAGGTTTGCCTGTCACAAAACATTTCTTGCTTTTAAAGTGGCCTGTAAGAGTCTTCCTTATCTACTACCCAT
The DNA here is from genome assembly GCA_004026885.1 of Lyroderma lyra. Taxonomy (NCBI): domain Eukaryota; kingdom Metazoa; phylum Chordata; class Mammalia; order Chiroptera; family Megadermatidae; genus Lyroderma; species Lyroderma lyra. The sequence continues at coordinate 48,147 of PVJL010004195.1, forward strand.
CACTGAATTTTAACATACTTTCTTGCATGTATAGTTGGCAGGACTGGGTGGTTTTTCCCATGTTTAGAGGTTGTAGATTATTTTTATTTTCTCTGTGTCTTTGCACCAACCTCCCTGAATCATTCCCTTCCCAATCTCAGGTAAGAAGTGAAACAGGGCACCATTCCAGATATTTAAAATTAAAATGAAACCATAAAAGATCCAGAAAAATTATGAAAGAATATTCATTTTTTACTCAGAATGGACCAGGCTTTCACAAGTATAAGAACAAAAGAAGAAACTGTGAAATAAAAGATGGACCTAACAATAAAAAATAGCAATCTCTGTATGTTAAAAAAGTTAAACTGAGGGGTTCCCTGGTGGCCTAGTGGCTAGGATTCAGCACTCTTACTGCCAGCCATGGCTAGGGCTCAATTCCCAGTCAGGGAACCACAAAGACAAGAAAAACAAAAGTTAAACTGCAAACAAGAAGCTGGAAAAATATACTTGCCAAACAAATGTGACACAAAAAGGTTAATACTGTTACTATTCAAAGAACTTTTACAAATCAGTAAAAAAACGACAAACATTCTAACAAATAAATAGGCAAAATGCCATGCACTGTTGATTGACTCAGCAAGCATTTCCCCAACCCTCTTCTCTCTTGCCTGCCTCACAGGCAACTACAAGTACTAATGTGACACACTCTTTCAAGCACGTATCTGCTGGAGGAGATTGACATTTCTAGGAAAATTTATGCTCTTGGTTAAAAGTACAGATGTCACACATATTCCTTACCTCATTCTTCCTGCCCTAGACAAGGATGGCATAGCTGAAGCTACAGCACTTATCTTGCAAATATAATATCAATGAGCTGCTGAACCAATACCACCAGAGGCTGGTTACTTTCAGTCTCTTGTTATGCGAAAAAAAATAAAAAGAACCCTTATTAGTTTAAGCCACAGTTAATGAGGGTTTCAGATACCTTGAGACAAAAAGATTCCACACAGATGTTCCTCATATGATTAAGCAATTCATACAAAAAAAGTGAGATACAGGTAGAAAATAACATAAATATTATTTCACCTCACAAATAATACAATATATTTCAAATAAAATTGCAACATTGAAGATACTATTCTAAGTGTAATAAGCCAGTCACAAAAGGACACACATCTTATGGGCCTATTAAAATGAGATATCTAGAATTGCCAAATTCATAGACAAAAAGTAAAATTGTGGTTGCTAGTGAATGAAAGGGGAAGGGAGAATGAGGAGTTAGTGTTTAATGGATAGTTTGACATGGGGAAGATTAAAAAGTTCTAGAATTTAGATGTTGGTGATAACTGTGCAAAATGAATGTACTTAATGCCAACAAACTGTATGTACATTTAAAAATAATTAAAATGGTAAATATTATGTTCTATAGACTTTACCATAATAAAAATACAATAAAACCAGAAAAAATAAAATAGCAATGAAATACTATTTTTCCATCTTAAAAACTCACTATATTTTTCAATATTAAAAATTTTGTTACTGTAAGTACACAGACTTTCTGAGTGTGGCAAAACAAAGAGCTCCCATGCTACTGGTGGAAATCTGAATTGGCCAAACCACTTTAGCAGAACTATGGTAAATTGTACCCCAAAATTATATTAATATGCATATCCTTTGGCACAGAAATTCTACTTTTAGGAATATAGCCAGAAGAATAATCAGAAATATACAGATTGTTTAATGCCTAAAGTTGTTCCTAACAGCATTGTTTATAATATCAAACATCCTGAAACAGCCTATGTGTCCCAAAAAGTGTTTGTTTAAACACACTGCTCTCCATCCTTCCTTTGGAATACTGCATTAGGTTGATGAACAATGCGGTAGGTCAGTGGCTCTTAAACTTTGCTGCATATTTGAACCTCTTGGGGAGATTTTATAATCTCCAGAGCCACAGTCCCTCATATCCATCCAATCAGGACTTCTAGAGGTGGGATCCAGACACCAGTACTTTTTAAAGCCCTTCCCCCACCTCCCAGTGATTCCAATGTGCAACCAAGTTTAAGAACCACTGACGTCGATCTCTATTTATTGACATGGAAACAACATGAATAGTCACTAGAATTTGTTTGATGATAAAAGCAGATCATAGAACAGTCTGTAGAGCATGAGCTCATTTAAAAATATAATTGTGTGGGACTTCTAAGTAAAGATGACGAATTAAACACCCACATTTGCTTTTACTTCTTCCTAAAACAATAAAAAGATTTTTAAAAGGTACAAACTCACAAGGGAAAAATAATGGAAGAAAACAGCAACAGGAATTTAGAAGCTAGAAAGGATTTGAACAGTTGACTTAGTAGAATGAAGAAAGCTGAATTCTGAACTGATGGTAAGAAATAACATATCTATAATGCAGAACTCCCACGTTGATGATAACATAACTGTTGGAAGCATGTACCTCTGGCAGGATGAAAGAAATGGTCACTTCAAAGTTTACATAGGTTGCAGATAAAACTCCAAGTCCTCTCCCTAATCTCAGCTAGAGCTAAAGCTTTATTTTCTGAAGGTGTTAAAACAGAAGGTCTGTAGTCAGGGGAATCCGACACAGAGGTGGGCTAAAGGTACTATTATATAACTAAAAGCTGCCAGATTCAGTTAATGCTGGGATCTTCAGCTCTCTTACCCTACTCAGTTCTCAGAGCTGTGGTGGCTACATTTCAGATAGAAGTTTGGAAGAAATCTGATTGTCACAAGAAGAGACCTAAAGGTATTTGTTATGGGCTGAATTGTGCCCTCTCCCAACACTTTAGAATGTGATTGTATTTGGAGACAGGATTTTAATAAAGAGGTAATTAAGTTTAAAGGAAGTCATTAGGGTGGGCCCTAATCCATCCACTATGATTGATGTTCTTATGAAAGTACATTTGGACATAGACACATACACAGGAAAGACTGTGTGAGACACAGGGGGAAATGACCATCTTTGAGTCAAGGAGATAAGCCTCAGAAGAAGCCAATCCTGCTGACAGCTTGCCTTGAACTTCTAGCTTTCAGAACTGGGGGACAATAAATTTTTGTTGTTTAAACCACCCAGACTGTGGTACTTTATTACAGTAGCCCTAGCAAATTAATAGAGTACTATAAAGAATTCCCCCTAAAATGTCCCAGCTATACCACGCTGCAGTGAAATTCTTAAGTTGACAAGGCCTACTCACACTCTTAGAGCTTTAAATTGATTTTTGGTCCCCTACTCCTCCATTCTTCAATATTAGCAGAAATCCAAGGATTATCAGGCATCTATGGGACACTTTCAGCATTAAACAGAGTCCAAAGCAAGCAAACAGGAAATAAATAAAAATGATTAGAAGAAAGCAGGGACCATTCATGAAGAAAAAAAGAAACACTTGTGAAATTCTGACACACACTACAACATGGATGAACCTTGAAAACATTATTCTGAGTGAAAGGAGTCAGACACAAAAGATCACATGTTGTATGACGTCTGACAATTAAGTTCACAAACTTGCCACTATGCACTTATGTTGGCAGCATTATACAAACAACTCAGTAAGGTTTAATAACCTTGGTATATCTGTGTGTCACAGATGTGTTTATGTCAATGTGTGGCAGTGTCTTGCTGAGTGATGTTCATTATTGTTGTTGCATGTTCTTGTGTGCCATTGCAAGAATGTTGGAGATTGAATTAGACCAACAAACAAATGTTAAATTTCTTGTTAAACTTGGCAAACGTAGAAGTAAAATCAGGCACATGTTAGTCCAAGTTTATCGGGGTAATGCCACAAACAAAACAGCAGTGTACAATTGGATTAAATGTTTTTCTAAGGGGAGAGAAAGTGTCATTGATGAAGAGAGGTCATGGTGGCCAGTAACAAGCAAAACTGATGCAAACATTACAAAAATGTGTCAACCTGTGCATCAAAATCATTGGCTCACAGTGAGAAGCATAGCAGACCAAGTAAACATTGATAGAGAAACAGGTAAGAAAATCTTTTTTTTTTTAATAATTCATTTTATTGTTAGACTTATTGGGGTGACATCTGTTAGCAAGGATTACATAGGTTTCAGGCATACAATTCTACAGTGCATTGTCAACTTGATGTATAATAAGTTCACCACCTAATGTGACTTCTCTTTCCATCACCTTATATTTAGCTTCCCCGCTCCTCTCACACTCCCTCCCCTTTCTCCCCTCCCTAACCCACTCATCCCCAAATAAACACTAAACTATTGATTGTGTCCATGGGTTATTTGTTTGTTCATATCTAACTGAAAATTTTGACAAGAGAAAGGTGTGTGCAAAAATGGTCCTGAAGGAGCTCACTGATGAACAAAAGCAAAGCAGAGTCAAAGTTTGCTAAGACCTTTTGAGGAGGCAAGATGATGTTTTGGGCCATGTTATCAGTGGTGATGAAACATGAGTGTACCAATACAACCTGAAACAAAGCCTCAAAGTGCACCATGGAAGTCAGTCAATTTTCCACTACCAAAAAAGTTTTGTCGATTCAAATCAAGAGTCAAAATGATGTTGCCAACCTATTTTGTATCAGAGGCATTGCTCATTATGAATTTGTACCAACTGGACAAAGATTCTACCAAGTTTACTATTTGGAAGTGCTGAAAAGACTGTGAAAATGTTAAGATAAAAACGACCTGAACTTTTCACCAACAACTCATGGCTCTTGCATTGTGACAATGTACCAACTCACAGGGCACTGTCTGTGAGGGAATTTTCAATGAGTACACAAATAACTGTATTGTAACACCCTTCCTACTCACCTGATCTGTCCCTTGATGACATTTTTCTTTTCCTGAAGATAAAGGAAATATTGAAAGGAAGACATTTTGATGACATTCAGGACACCAAGAGTCAAACAAAAATAGCTCTGATGGCCATTCCAGTAAAAAAGTTCCAAAATTGCCTTGCAAGGTGAACTAGGTGCTGGTGTTGGTGCATAGCATTCCAAGGGGAGAACTTCTAAGGTGACCATAGTGATATTCAGCAATGAGGTATTAGCACTTTTTGTAGGATGATTCTATTTATATGAAATGTCCAGAATAGGCAAATCCATAGAGATATAAAGCAGATTAATGATTTCCAGGGGCTAGCAGAGGAGGGGAAGTGTAGGCAACAGGAAGAGACTGCTAATGGGTACTGGTTTTGGGGGTAGAGTGATGAAAATGTTGTGGAATTGGATAATATGATGGTTATATCACTCTGACTGTACTAAAAACCACTGAATCTTATACTCTGAAAAAGTGAATTTTATGGTGTGAGAATTATATTTCAGTAAGCTGCTTTAAAAGTGCATAATAATCTCAGAGATACATGAAAATGTTGTATATATACAAATAGGATGATATACATAAGGAACATTAAAAATAAACCAAAAAAGAGGTCCTGGAATTTAAATTACATTATCATTAAAAAAAAAAAAGTTTAATTCAATAGGATTGGAATATAAATTGAGAAAATCTCTCACAAAGTGGAGCAAAAAGAGGAAGAAACAAAATAACAGGAAACAAAAGATAAGAAAATTGGAGGACCAGTCCAGGAGATGCAATCCACAAATGATGGCAGTACAAGAGAGAGAACAGAGGGAAAACAGGGAAAGTATATTAGTTATCTACTGTTATATAACAAATTCCTCTGAAACTTAGTGGCTTAAACAGCAATAATGAGTATCTCTTCTGTTTTCTGTGGGACAGGAATTCATACAGGGCAAAATAGGGACTGTTTGTGTTCTCTACAATATCTGGGTCTCAGCTGGAAAGCTCCAAGGCTGGAGACTGGAATTATCTTATTGCTCATCCATAAGGCGAGTGGTTGGTGCTGGCTGTGGACAGAAGGTCTAGCTGGGGCTGTCAACTGGTATACCCTGTGCCCTAGGCTCTAACAATGTGGTGGCTGAATTTCAAGAGTAAGTGTTCAGAGAAAGGAGAGAGAGAGGGAGGGGAATGGGGAGAGTGGGAGAGAGAGAAAGAAATATCATATTCTTTCTAGGGCCTAGCTTTGGGAGATGCGCAGTGTCACTTTAACAAATTCTACGGATAGAGGCAGTTACAAAGGTCCACGCATGCTCAAGCAGAGGGAATTAGACTCTACCACTCCTTGAAAGAATGAATGCCAATGTCATATTGTAAGAAGAGTACATAGTATAAGAAGTATATTGTGGTCATCATCTTTAGAAAATATAATCTGCCACAAGAGCAAAACCTCAGAGAAATACCAACATGTAAGAAAAATTTCCAGAACTGAAGGACATGAGTTTCCTACTTGAAAGGATCCATTAGGAGCTTAATCCAATGGATTAAAGGAGAACCACACACTAAGTCATCTTATAGAGAAATTTCAGAACACTGAGGTCAAAAGATCCTACAATCTGTTAGTTTTTTGACTACCCTGTGTCTTTTGTTTTTGGAAACTTCCACTGTCCCACTGGGGAGATTATACGTCATCACACACTCTGCTTCTCCTACCTCAGAAGAGTGCATTTACTTGCCCCCAGTCAATCAATGTACCTCATACTCTTGAGCATGCTGGTTGGTTCAGGGATGGACACATTTCACAAATAAAGCCAAGCTTGGTGTTTTTTCAGGAACCGATATAGACACTGGTTATGAAAAGGCTATTCTGATATTGTAAAGCACCAGGGACCATGTAAACCTGGAGGTGGCAGGGGCTGTCTTTGCAGCCAAGTGTGAGAGGCCTGCTTCAAAATGAAGTCAACACTAAGAAGCAGAGCCAAGAGACAGAAAGAGAAAGAATTTAAACGAAATTGTTAGAATGCCTAGAACTAGCTCTACCCTTAGCCATGCATGGTTATGTAAGCCAACCAATGCTCTTTTTTTTTTTTTTTTTTGTTAAGCTCATTTGAGATAAGTTCCTGTCACTTAAAACCAAGAGTCCTAACTAATTCAGTAATTTAGTACATCAGTATTTCAAAGGAGAATAATCATATGAGGTAGTAATCACCAGAATTTGCTTACTTTGTCAATTTACCAAGGGTAGATTCCAATTGTATCTAGCAAGCATTTATATGACACAAAAATTCAAATAACAACTATAAAAGCTTTTGCCCTCAGGACTTACTAACATTTTAATGAGATCTCTTAAGGAAATAGGGAAAGATCCTATTTTTCAATCCAGTAATATTGTATCTGAAATTCAACATTAGTGATGTGTGTGTGCAAAAGTTAATTTTAAAAATGCAATGTAATTTTCAGAAATGGCATATATCCTAAATGTGAGCTCTAAGATATATGGTATAGCTGAAGACGTGTGATAAAAGGAATTTATAATTCTGATCTATTTCACAAATCCTTTGGAGTCTCTTTAATTTTGCAAACAGTATTTTATAATCATTATAAATATATAGATATATACATACATATATATACATATGTGTGTGTGTGTGTGTGTGTGTGCGTGTGTGTGTGTGTGTGTGTATAATTCTCCTCAGAGTATATTTTCAGAATTAAAAGAGAAAAATGGTTTCAAACACTGCTGGTAAGTAATAAGCTTATGTGGGACTCAGATTAGTGTAAGGCTCCACTTTGGTGTTTTTCTTTTAGACACTTAATATATGTATTTTCCTTTCCAGAAGCGGGAAAAGAAGGAACTGAGGAAGGAGAAAGGGAGCCTGGCATAAAGGGGGAAAAGCCAAGGAAAAAGAAAGAAAAAGTACCTCTTGCATTATTTGTGAATTAATGAGCAGAATTTCAAATTTTCAGGTATAAAAGTACAAGGCAGAATATTTTTGCAAAATTATAATTCTATCGAGCCAGTTTCCCAAATGGATGTGTTGTAAACTTGGTATAAACAAACAGAAACTCAGGAATATGTGTTTCCTCACCACAATATCTCAGAGGAAAGAAAGCTTCAAACTCAGTTAGCTTTACCTTTGCACAGTTTAATGTCATACTGTTTCCAGAATGAAGAATCAAATAAACCATGTATTACTAGACATACCTGATGTCAGTTTAAATTGATTCAGTGCCATCAAAACATTGATCCAGATTTCTGGTTTTGTTTACCTATGTTACTCACCATAGAGAGCATAAAGTCCACCAGGGTTTTCAGTGAAGTTAAAAACCAAACAGACCATGTTTTTTTTTTAGAATTGATTTTCAAAAAGTTAAAATACATGAAATTATTGGCTTCTGTCACCATTTCTTAGATAAAAATAAATCCCATTCTAAAGCACATTTTCACTATGATCTATAGAAACTAGACAGCTGTATTGTCTCAGATACTTCTTTAAGTATTTTACATATTTTATCATATTTAATTGTCCCAAAAACCTATGTGATGAGTGCTATTATTGTTTGCACTTTAGAACAGAGCAAACAGAGGCACAGAGATATTAAGTAACTTGCCAGAGGACAGCTAGTAAGTTAAGGAACCAAGATATGCACCTCCAGGATTATGGTCCCACCATCTTAAATACCTCTCTCTGGTGCTTGCAACCTAGATAGAACTGGTTTGAGAATTCCCCTTGGAAAGAGATGATCAGTCTGAAAAAAATAATCTTAGTTCATCCTGTTTCACAGAAAGCCACACTTACTATAAAAGCTGGAAATACCAGACGCCTGATAAAATAAAATCTCATTCTATTTGGTAAACATCTACTCAGATTGAACCACTTTTAAGAATACAAAAATATAAGGAAATTTCATTGTTATTAATATCCAATTCATGGGACTAGGAAAACATCTGGGTCTAATCAATCATTATAAACTATTTGTTTTCATATTTAAAAAGCAATCAAATTTACTGTCCACAATAAGCTATGAATGAATTATCATAATTTATGCATATTAGCTTATCACAACACAAAACAAAAGGCAGCTTTTCCTGTCTTTATTTTTATTTTATCAAAGTAATGAATATAAATGATAACAAACCAAAGGGTACAGAAAAGGTTAAGACTAAAAGTTGTAGATCTGCTCCCACCTCAACCCCGGTTGCCAAAGGCAATTCATTTTCGCTGTTTCTCTTTTTAGTTCTCTGTAAGTATGGATTATATACTTAGATATCTATTTCTTGATTAGTATATGTTGATGTCCTAATAGCCCAGATATGAAAGAAGTACAAAATCCTTCTGGCCCTTGCTCATCTTCCTGATTCTTGATCTGTTATTTTTAGCTCTCTCTCTCTCTCTCTCTCTCTCTCTCTGGTTACCTTGGTAACTTTAAACACTGTACTTAAACTTCTATTCCTAGTTCTATCTACTTTTGATAGTATTTCTTGGACAGACTCTAAGTACAAGCAATATTGGCAATATAGAAGGTGGAATGTGGACAGGGCCAACTTCTTGAGCAATCACACAAAGCCTAGAAGCACTAAGTGTTTGGTTTAACAACTAACTGTCAGTTTCTTGAAATCCTTAAGATATTAAAGAAAATCTTAAAAATGAAAAGGGATATGTCGTTCAAGGTCAAGTGATTCATAATTCAATGTAATTCCAACTAAAATAACAACAGATTTTTAAAAGAAACAAAATGGAGGCATTCTAAAATTTATATGTTCTAGAATATCCAAGGTTTGCTTTTGCTATATCAGATGTCAAAAGTTATTATAAAGCAACAATAATATGATATTGGTATATGGATAAAGAAGTGAAAAATGAAACAGAATAGTGTAAAGAAATAGACCCATAGATATGTAGAAATGCTGTATGTCAGGAGTGGTAATATGGCAACAGGATGGATTATCCAACAAATGCAGCTGGGATTCGATATCCTGCCATATGCCATACTCAAAAATCAGTTGCTGGTGGGTTAAAACTTAATATAAAAAACATAATTGTTTTTTTTGTTTTTGTTTTTGTTTTTTAATTTTTACTTTTTAAATTCATTTTTATTGTTAGACTTATTGGGGTGACATCTGTTAGCAAGGATTGCATAGGTTTCAGGCATACAATTCCACAGTGCATTGTCAACTTGATGTATAACAAGTTCACCATCTAATGTAAAACACAGTACAGGAGGATATCTTTATAAACTCAAAGTAAGGAAATAGTTCTTAAATAAGATACATAAAGCAATGACAAAGAGAATATTGATATATTTTACTCCATTAAAATTATTAACTTCTGTTCACCAAAAAGGGAAGAAGAAAAGTGACAAATTGGAGGAAGATATTTTCAACAAACATGCCTGACAAAATTTTAATATCAAGAATACATAAAGAACACTTATAAATCAATAAGAAAGGACAAACAACCAAACAGAAAATTGGGCAGAAGACATGAACAGATATTTCACAGAAGAAAAAATGAGTGGCACTTAACCATGTAAAAAACATGTTCAAAATAATTAATAATCAGAGAAATATACATTATACCACAATTAGATATAATTTCATATCCACTAGGTTGTCAAAAATTAAGAAATATAACACCAAACATTTATCAGGATGCAATTCATTGGAAATTGCTGGTGGGAGTATCACCAGATATAAACACTTTGGAAAACAACTTGCTGTGAAGTTTATCATTCACATACTCTGTGAAGCAGCAATTCCAGTCCTAGGAGAAACACACACACACACACACACACACACATTTTTGCATATGTGCACCATGCTCATACCTACAAAGTTCATAATAGCAAAAAATAAAAACAGAAAAAAAATAGACAAAGGGTGGTAAATTCAGACAATGAAATGCACAGCAAAGAAAATGAATTCACTGTAACCACATACAACAATATGAATCATTCTTATAAACACAATATTGAGTTTTTTAAAAAGCAGGTCATAGATTACTGCAGTATTTCTTTTTATAAAGCTCAAAAAGAAGCAGAGATGTATATAAACACAAACACAAAATTCAGGATAATAGCTACCCCTGGGGTAAGGCTTGAAGATGGAAGAGAGAAGGCGAACACAGGTGGACATACCATCCAGAGCTCTGGATGAAACAGACAAGTTTTCTTGTTCTCCCTATTTCCTGGAAGATTAAGTTTTTCTAGGTCACTTTTCACTTAGAAGTTCTCAGCTTTATGTGGAGTATCAGTTCAACTGTCCACATTGACTTGTCTCATGGACTATTTCCTGTTCTGTAATAGTCAAATAGTATTCTAAAACGTTTTTTTTTTTTTTTTTTTTTTTTTTTTGCTTTTTGGTATGTGGGTAGCTCCCTGACTGGGAATCGAACCCAGGCCGCAGTGCTGACAGTGCCAGTGCCGAAGCCTTAAGCCACTACACCACCAGGGAACTCCCTCTAAAACTTTTATTACAGAGATTGGCAAGCATGATTGATGGCTTCGACCCCAGCTCCTGTTTACCTCTGGTTTTCAGCTCCACCTGGTTTATTACCTGGGAATTGTGCTTACTTTCTTTTGAGCTCAGATACGTTTTTGAGATAACATTTACGATATTTATCCAATATTCTCTGGTGGATTTTGCCATGGTACTTCTTAAATCACTTTTCCAACCTCTCCTATAAAATTAATCTTTTCTAGGGAGTTCCCCGGTGGTGTAGTGCCTAGGCTTCAGTGCTCTCAATGCTGCAGCCTAGGTTTGATTCCCAGCCAGGAAACTATCCCCACCTCCCACTACAAAAATAATCTTTTCTAGTTCTCCACTTCTACTTTGGTCAATTTTGGTCACCGTATTAAAAAAAAAAATCAGTAATCCTCTATGTTCATTCAGATCTGCTGTCAAACACATGTATATAATATTGAGATAATTCCATCATGTTATGTTACTTTATGTCTCCTTTCTTCTGCTTATGAGTGTTACCAGTTTTTTTTTTGTTTTTTGTTTTTTTTTTTTTAATTTTTTTCCTTCATCACTCTAGCAAAGAGTTTATCTAATTTACAGCTATTATCAAACAAGCTTTTGGATTTTTATTTTATCTACTACCATTTCTGTTTCCCAATTTATGAATTGTAGCTTTTATTTTTAATTTATTTTCCTACTTTCTTCTGGTTTCCTTCATTATTGTTTTTTCTAATATTTTAGATAAGTACTTCTTTATTTTCCATCCTTCTTTTAAAAATGAGAATATTTTAAGGCCATGGATTTTCCTGAGAATATATTTTAATATGAATTATTCTCATTGATTTCTAAATAGTTTTCAATTTTCTTGTTTTTCTTTGATCCAGAGATTATTAGAAATGTGTTTTTTAATACCTAAGGAGATAAGAGTCATCTTTATATTCAGATTTTATTTATTAATAAATCAAATCAATAAATATAATCTATAAAGGAACTACTTTTAAAATTGTGTTTCAACTTTATCTTAGGATCAACTCATGACTGATGACATTAAATGTTCCATTACTTCCACCTTCCCTCACAAAATAGTATGCTTACCAATCCACACACAGCTATTAACTCAAGTCTGTTTGTTCTTCAAGTCTTCCATGCATCAGACAGGAATTATGTTCAGCTGCTAGAAAGAGAACCGATACAACAGTAGCTTAAACAATATAGAGGTTTATTTTTTCACACAAAAAGAGGCCAAATTTGGCGATAGCCCAGGACTGACATGGCAGCTCTACGATATTATTAATGCAGTAATGCGTTGGGCTCCCTTTATCTTTCTCCTTTACAATTGGGAGTTCTACCTTACTTCCTCAAATCTTGCAGCCCAAAGGATACTGTTGCAGTTTCAGTCATCACATCTAACATTGCTGGTGGAAGGAGGAGGAAAGGGATGGTGCAAAAGAAGTCTTATAGGTGAGTCAGCTTTCTTTGACAAGATTTTCAGAACCCCCACCCCATGATTTCTATTTATAGATCAGTGACCACCCCTATTTTCTATATTTAGCTATGTTTAAATTCCTCTTGCAGTGGATCCAAGGTTCTGGGAAACTCAGTCGGATAGAGCCCCCAAGACACTGCCCATACCCCTCCACAGACCAGGGGAGCATTGTCTGACCTCTGGTGCTGCAGCTACGCATCAGGGCCAGGAACCAGAAAGCCAAGTGCAAGAAACCCAGAGCCCAATGGAGCCTCTTTCTGCTGCTGACCCACATCAACAAGAGCCCTTCCTATCGGCTTTTGGCCAAGGTCAAGAACAATATGATTCTTAAAGCAGAAGATTTTCACAATTGGATAGAAGAATTGACAGGTACGAGCATTGGCACCAATTTTCAGCTGGACTGAAAAGATGGCATAATCCTTTGAGAACTCATAAACAGGCATAATCCTTTGAGAACTCATAAACAAGCTACAGCCAGGCTCATTGAAGAAGGTCAATGAGTCCTCATTAAACTGGCCTCAGTTGGAGAATACTGGCAACTTTATTAAGCTATTCAGGTTTATGGTATGAAATGACATGACATATTTGAAGCAAACTCTATTTTTGAGAATGGAAACAAGATGCAGGTCCAGATTATGCTGGTGGCTCTAGAAGGTCTGGCTAAAACAAAAGGCTTCTATATAACCATTAGCATTGGAGTTAAGTATGCAGAAAAATGAACAAGACGTTTTGATGAAGGAAAATGAAAAGCTGGCCAGAGTATAATTGGTTTGCCTATGGGAACCAACAAATGTGCCAGCCAGGCAAGTATGACAGCCTATGGAACCAGGAGGCATTTTTATGATCCCCAAATGCAAACTGACAAATCTTTTGACCAGATAACAATTAGACTGCACATGGGCACCAACAAAGGAGCCAGCTGGGCAGAGATGGATAGTGCCAGGTACCAGAAGAGACATCCACCATCAGAAGGTAACCTTACAACCAGTGGACAACTTGGCAATTTCTCTACAGCTGGGTACCAACAAAGTTGCTTCCCAGAAAGGAATGAATGTATGGGCTTGGGCAGCAAGTAAATGATCCCCAATACTGTGCTGCTCTAAGAGAACCTGTTATTCACAACGGAAGCCAAGGAATAGGAACAAATGGGTCGGAAATCAGTGATAGCTATTATCAGGCAGAATGCCCAGATGAATATCATGGCGAGTACCAAGATGACTACACTAGAGATTACCAATATGGTGACCAAGGCATTGATTATTAGATTCACAGAGAGGAGCTCATTATTTAGCTCATTGTTTTCCTTCAGTGAGAACCAAGCTAGCCTTGAGTAAGTTTTATCTCGTCTTCCTAAAACACTATGATGCTTATTGTACCTAAAAGAAATACTGCCTTACATACATTCCGTTTTCCTTTTTCTGCCTCTTCCCTAAATAGTTGTCTTTTAGTGCTGTAATGGTTAAAATCTACAGCATAACCAATAACTTGCATACGAAGTAAAAAGGAATAACATGAAAGGGGAGTACTCTTGTATAGCCAATTATTTTATTTTATTCTAGAGCTATGCATTTTTACAATCTTCTACTTAAACTGTTTCCAAACAATAGGAAGCTTTTTTTTTTTTACAGTTTACTATTGGTTTCTACACAGAAGCCTAAGTTCATGCTTATAACTAAGGTGCTGTTTGCCAACTAAATTTATGATGCAGCATTCGAGAAATTTAAATATTAATGTTTCTACTGTATTGTTTGCTAATTTTTAAATAAAATCATGATCTGTGTGCAAAAAATATAAACTTCTCGTGCATTCATTTTTATTTATATTTGCCAAATATTGCTTGTCCATCCCCTTAATTTCAATCTTTATCACTCTAAGTGTATTTTTAATCTAATCAACAGTCTCTATGTTAATGGAAGAAATCAGTCCATTCAAATATAATGTATACTATATATGAGTATGCTTGATTTTGTCTTTTGCATCTTGCTTTATATTTAGTATTTATATTTAATACAGTTTGCTATTTTTCCTTTCCTCTAATTTACATATTTCTTTACTATTTATTTAAAATAAGATATCAAATGTTGCCTCCATAAAAATGCTTCATTTCCTCCCCCATCTTCCAGTAAGATGAAATGTTTAGAATAGTTTCACTGTACTCTACCTTCCCCTCCCTATTCTTTGAAATGCCTTTATTTCCTCTCATCTATCTTCCAGACTAGCCCCTACAGTTAGTGCTGGAACAATGCGTTATTCATTTTAAAAAATATTGAAACTAAAACCATACTTCCTAGCTTATATAAAAGTTAAATTAAAGTTGATGATAGACCTAAATCTAAAAGCTAAAACTATAAAACTTCTAGAAAATAACATAGGAAAAACGTTTTACCACCTTCTTTTTTTTAAGGCAGGACACACAAAGCATAATTAATAAAGGGTGAATAAGTTGGATTTTATCAAAATTAAAAATTACTCTTCAAAAGAAGAGTAAAATAATTAATGAAAAGACAAACTACAGAATGGGAGAAAATATTTGCAAAACATCTAGCAAAGAACATATATTCAGACTAATAAGAGAAAAAAACCTATTTTAAAAATGGGCAATATATTTTTGGGCAGTTAACGGAAAAAAGATATACAAGTGGATAATAACCATATGAACTCAATGTGACTACTCACCAGGAAGTACAGATTAAATCCAAATGTGATAGCACTGCACACCTATTAGAATGGCTATGTTTTAAAAAGTATCAGTACCAAGTGCTAGGAATGATGCTGAGCACATGCACTGCTGGTAGATATGCAAAATAGTACAGTCACTTTCAAAAATAATTTGGCAATTTCTTACAAAGTTAAGTACACATTTACCATATGACCCAGCAACCCCTCTCTTGGGTATTTACTTGACAGGAACAAAAACCTATATTCACAAAAATATTTCCACTCAAATGTTTATACCAGGTTTACTTATAATCTCTCCAAACAAGAAAATACCCAAATAGCCTCCAACGAGTAAATGGATAAACAAACTCATACATGTACCTATGCTTATATTGTGCTACTACTCAGCAATACAAAGTAATGAAGTCCTAATACATGCAACAATGTTGATGAATTTCAAATGTATTTACTAAATGCAAAAATTTAGATTCCAAAGGTTAAATATTGTGATTCCATTAACATTCTGGAAAGGGTAAAGCCCTAGGGAAAGAAAACAGACCAGAGTAGTTGTCAGAGAATGGCTATGAGAGGAGAAGTTGTGATTAGACAACTGCTGCTGTTTGTCAAAACTGATAGAATGATAGCTACACTAAAAAGAGTAAATTATACTTCGTATAAATTCTGCTTCAATAATAAAAGCAATCCAAAGAAACAAAATAATCCAATTTTGCACTCTGTGGCTATCTCATGATCAATACAGTGAAAAAGCAAAGTCCATTCCTTCCAAATACTCTAGTGAATACAACCCTAAGAGATTCAAGTATGGGATAGTTTTGCCAGATCCATAACAGGCAAACCAGGGTTTAAAATTCCTGGTTGGGACCAGGGCCAGTAATGTATTCTTCAGGAATATAACTACTTTAGATTAACCCTTTTCTCTTTTCTAGGGGCCAGTAATACTAATTGTATTCATATTGCATGTCCAATCAGCACCTGCTATCAGCAGCAATCTGGCTTGGGGGCAGGGCTCAATCAAGCTAGCCTCCCCAGAGTTCAGTTTTCTGGACAGTTTTTTTTTTTTTTTTTTTTTTTTTTCTAATTCAACATTTTTTCCTGTGCCTGTGTTCAGATTCTTCTCTGAGTTCTGGAGCTGAGGAGTGCAGCTGCTCTTCTAGCTGATCTTGTCTGACTTCTTTTGCCTTCTTTCACCTTGGCTAGCTCTAGCTGTACATGTAGAAGAGCCCACTGCAATCTGGCAGTGTAGGGAGGAGGAGGTTCTCAGATGCTTGCTGGATTTCCTCCCTCGGCTCTTGTTTTTTCTGGTGCCTAATGCCAGAACTACTACTGCACCATGAACATAATTAGGTTTCTGTCCTGTATAATACTGTTCATTTAATACCCCTCCCATGTTTTACAATCCACATTTCCCCAACATATATTAAACTAGTCCATATTTTCTATTTGCCAGCTCAGTTAGCTCAGCCTCAAGACAAGCTTTTAAAACATTCTCAGAGGAAGAAAACAAAAGAAAAACAAATAATTCTTTACTCAAGGTTTGTAGCCTTGAAGAAGAATTATTCACTGGGTTTATTGACAACTGCCCTTTTCCCCTAATCTCAGTTGCATCCTACCCCAGCAAGATTATCTTCTCCCTTAAAGAAAATCATGTCCAAAGTAAAATAAAGTGCTTAACTTTTAAAAGCTATAATTATTTAAATCTTGTAGGTAAATTGTCTCAAGGCCATTTCAGTTCAGTACACTTAGAGAGCACAGATCTTCATGGAAATCCTGCAATTTAGAGATCAACTTATCAAACCCATTAAAAGTCCAAATGTCTGATCCACCTGCCCCAAATGTACGCATGCACTCATTCATCTATTAAGCAAAATGTCAGATAGAAATTGTCTTTCGTACCATTAACCAATGGAACTTGCATGTCTCATTTACATATAGTACTTTTTAGAGGGTCACGTTCCATGTGGAAAATCATTTCTAATTCTTTATCCTCTCACCATTATTTAAAAACAAAAGAATTTACTTACATAAATCACAGAGCTCAGAGATTCCAGCTGCCTTTAAAGGGTAAAGGTTTAGTACATATTTTAAGAGTTACTTCTAATAAAAAACTTTAACTTGAAGGTTATTTCCTCCTTAGCCACTTTTCAGGGAAAGTTAATAAAATCAAAGCTTTTTAAACATAATTGGCATTACCATTATCCCCTCCTATCTTTAAAACTTCAGGTATCCATTTAAATCCCCATGATTTTGTATTCTTTGTATTTTACAACATACCTACAAGGAGTGTTAGCTCTATGAAAATTAAAGCTTTTTCATCTCTGCTGTCACCACTTCCCACTTGTAAGAGCTCTGGTCGCTACCAAATCCCTGCCTGAAAAGTTAGCAACTGTTCAAAATTGGGGTTGCAATGTGGACCTCAAGACATCACTAATTTCCTATGTTACCATCTGCAGTATCGGGATCTGGAGTATCCATCTAAGACACCTATTTAGGCCTCCCTTCAGGGTTCCAATTCCCTTTTGCTGTTAATAAATAGAAATAAATAAATATAGGAATAATAAATAAAATAGAAGAAAGAGGACAGAAACCTAAGATACTACAATGTTCTGAGAAATGGGAGAGAACTAGAAGGATTTGGTAAATAGCACTAATGCTACTACAGCATGGGAGCAGATACAGCATAATTTGCCATGGTTTTTTCCTCGTGTCTAAGTTCCACCTGGGTTCGTAGCTCCTGGTGGCAGTTTCCATGCAGCAGGGTGCCTCAGATCACAGAAAGTAGCTGATACCTTATATGCTCAGTAGTCCAACTTTATGAGCTCTTTTACTGCTTCTCTTATACCTAGAACTCTGGCATGATGCCAGGACACAACCTGAATGACTGATTTCACAGTATACTTAGAATCAGTCCTCCTGTCCCATGGTGGCCCCAGTTCTGGAACCACATTTGCTTTATTTCCCTCTCAGTTCTGTGCTAATAGGCTTCCGTCCTCCTGAAAAAAAAATAAAATCATGGTGGGCCTTTCTCCCATCAGGCTTCCACACATACATAAATTCCAGCTGTAAAAATACCTTAGGCTCATACTAGTACAGTTGAATCCCATTCATTCTAATTAAAGTTGTTGTTAACTAAATGTAAGCACTCAGTTTGTCATGTAACAACTTTTCCTCTAACATTTCCTTAATTTTATAATAAACTTTATATGTGGTAAGAACTTTCAATTTACAGAAAAGATACAAATATAATGCAGCAGGTCCTTGAATAACACAATTTCCTTCTATATCATTTCATCATTATAATGTTAATGAGAAAATAATATTGATTCCACACGACAGCCACTGTCAGTGTGGCTTGCACACTCTCCCCATGGCTGCATGAGTTTTCTCCCTGGACTCCACTGTCCTCCCACATCCCAGAGATATGCACGTTAGGTTAACTGGCATGTCTACATGGTCCCAGACTGAGTGAGTGTGTGTGTGTGTGTGTGTGTGTGTGTGTGTGTGTGTGTGATGCATCCTATAATGGAAGGGCTCCTGTCCATAGTGGGTTTTTACCTTGTACTTTAAGCTGCCAGGAGACACTCCAGCCATCCATCACCCTGATCTAGAATAAGACAGTTGGAAAATAATTCTACTATTTTTTTTAATATTTCTTAAATGTACGTATTGCTCACATTTATTTCAGTTGTTATTATTAGAAGTGTCTTGGGTCTTTATTTAGAAGTTTGATGATTTTTGTGATCAGAAATATGCTATAGGAACTTAACTCTTGTTTATGTCAATTAGCCTATGGTAAAATTGGTTTTATTATACATCATTTCACTTAAAGTTGTTTTCCAAGAAGCTATCAATGTTAAATGAGGACTTACTGTATAGGGTTCCTATATAACCTGCACCCAGTTTCCCCTAGTGTTAACATGTCATATACCTTGTTACATTTGTCACAACAAAGAAACCAAGTTCTATGTTACTATTAACTAAACAGCAGATTTTAGTCAGATTATCAATAATTTTTCTACTTTTTTTTCTGTTCAAGGACCCAATCTAGGATACCACATTGCGTTTTGTAATCATGCCTTTTTAGTTTCCTTTGGTCTGTCACCTTGTCACTTTAATTTTTATGTCAGTTCTACTAGGAGAGTCTGAGTCTCATTCTGTCTGGATACTAAAAGTATGGAAACTATTCCTCCCCATTAATTCTGTAGAGACAGATTTGTCAATAAAAGCAGGAGCAAGAAAGCTCAACAGTGTTGCTTTATAATACAACAATCACAGATTATATTTCTGAGTTGGACTTTCCTTTACTCCTTCAAAGGAGGTAACCTTTACACAGAGGCCAAGAGCAAACATCTCTACATTTTACTTACACCCTCTGCTCTGTCAACTAGTTTGCAATTGTAAGCCAGGGGCTCCCCAGCTATTACTGTTCAACACTTCCACAGTGTAGATGCAAAGTATGGTACTCACAGCTAGCTGTTCCCAACACCACTCTCATCCTCTTCCAAAAGAAATCCAGTTTTGCTCAAAGCACCAATGTGTCTGGCTAAAAAAGAGGCAATCCTCAGGAAAAGTGGTCATGTAACATCATCCTGGCCAAGCAGAAGTCTATTGGACGGGGCTTCTGAGAAAGCTAGTATTTTCCTTATTTTAAAAAAAGCAGCTGTCATGTGCCTATTTTATTCTATTCTTCCCTCTTTTTCCTGCATAAAAAGTAAACTCAAGGCCTGGAGAATGAACAGTCAATTTGCAAGCCTGGGGACATTACGGACAGTAAGTGGGAAGCAGAAGGAACTCTCATACTAGCTCCACGCTGCCTATCTCTAGACTAAAATAATATAAAAAATAAAACCCTTTCTTTAAGTCAATATTTGTCTGGTTTATGTGCTATCCATGTAATCATAGTGATAAACAGAGCACACTTACAAAATATACTGACCCATTACTGCAGTGGTGGACGTGACAGTCAGTAACTACTAAATAATCTTTGAGAAATCAAGAAGATAAGAGAAATGCCAGGAGATTGGAGATAGACAACATTCCACACTTCAAAGGACATACCTTTAAGCTTAGTCAATTACTGGAAGAACTCTAAATATGATTCTTACTAAACAAACTGACTTCCAAAGTGCTTTGCTTACTGCTCTTCAGGTTAAACTTCACTTAACTCTGGCAGCTTACTGAGCTCAAATGAATAATCAAATCAAGGTCCCTTGCAGCTTAAACACTTCTCTGCTCCGGCATTAAGAGCCCTTCTTGGAGTGCTCCTTGGTGTGGGAAAAACAAGCCAGTCATGTGTGATGCTCCCCAGAGTGAGCAAAGTTGTGTGTGAGTTTGTGCCTGGTGATGGTAATGCAATTAGAGGGCTAGGTCCACAATTCAGCTGATACAACACTTACTGTGTACAAACAATGATTAAGCTCTTTACATAATTATCTCATTTCAAGCCCTTAGTGCCCCAAAGAGGTGCATATCATTATTATCCCCATTTGACAGACAAGGAAACTGAAGCACATAGAGATCAAATAACTTGTTCAAGAAGACTGGCTAAGGGAGAGCCCCTTATCTCAAATTCAGAAAACTTTAGAAATTTATCCTTTGATCAGTTCCATCTTTGCAACACTGGGATACACTGCTACAGCCCCCATCTCTTTGAAAACTGCCCTTTTCTCGTGCTACTGTCACTGGCACTTTGAACTTACACAGAATCAACATTCCCTCCACATCTCAAATAACGTGTATAACAAATGGCAACCAGCAGAGCTCTAGTTCTTGGTATTTCAACATGAAGACTAATAATATTTGTTCTCATTCCTTGAATGGGTTGGTATCAGCATTGCTAGTTCAATGTAGCCAAATTTATCTCTACTCTTCCTAGTGTTTATCTATTAGACTGACTTTTTGGTTTTGTACCTCAGATTCCACATAGGTTAGCTGCACCATCAGTTTGAAGTGCATATGGATGCAGGTTAGAGAAACACCACCTTAGAAAATTGTAATCAAATAGAGGTGTTTTGTTTTGTTTTGTTTTGTTTTGTTTTGTTTTTGCGCAAGAAGTCTGGTGGTAGGTGGCTGCTGGCAATGGTTCACTGATGCCACTGTGATTCTCGCGAGTAGCCCCCTCATGGTTACTCTGGCTGTAGGCACTTTACAATAAACTTGTGTTTACATCTTATTTGGAAAGAAAGAAAGAAAGAAAAGAAAGGAAAGAAAGGAAAGAAAGGAAGAAGGAAGGAAGGAAGGAAGGAAGGAAGGAAGGAAGGAAGGAAGGAAGGAAGGAAGGAAGGAAGGAAGAAAGAAAGAAAGAAAGAAAGAAAGAAAGAAAGAAAGAAAGAAAGAAAGAAAGAAAGAAAGAAAGAAAGAAAGAAAGAAAGAAAAAGAAAAGGAAAGAAAGGAAAGAAAAGAAAGAAAGAAAGAAAGAAAGAAAGGAAAGTCACAAGGCCACTCTAGCTGCAGGGTGACTGGAAGCATGCATATTTAGGTTTACCAAGCTCTAGAACAGAGGCAGGCAAGGGAGAATGAGGCTGGGAATCGAGAGGAGTTAGTCAACCCAGTGTCTGCCACAAGACTGCAAGCTTATTTGTTCTTAGCGGATAAACAGAAAATGATGGAATTACCTCATAATGAAGTAGATACTGAACTGACCTTGAAAATTAATAGTTCTACTTATGCAGGCTTATTGGTGATGTCTGGGATATGAATATGAATCTTGATATTCAACCCCAAGGTACAAGAGAAATTCCAACTCAAATGTCTAATATCAAGGTCTGACATGTAGAAAGCTTGGAAGTTGTCACTCCCATCCTTACAACACGTAAAACATTGAGCAAATAGATAAGCAGTAATTTTTCTTAGATGCAGGGAACTGATGTCATAGGCAAACTGTCAGCTCAAAATGTGGAAAGACAGGTGAATACAGAGAATCACAGCAAAGATCAGATTAAATATGGCAGAAGCCACTGGAGTCAATTATTGGTAGGAACTATCAAGGGGTGGTTTTAATGAATTGCTTGAAGGTGGATGTGGCCTAGGCTGACAGTTGAATACTCCTGGGGGACCAATCTTGTGAGAAGGCCTTCACTTTCACGTGTTTTTCCTTTAGAAATCATACCATGTACTCACAGTGAAGAGGAGAGAAAAATTCCCTCCTATTTTCTCCGGAAGGAGTGGGAAAGAAACAACACACACCCAGCATTCCCCATAATAAAGGCATGCCCTCCAAAGGAAACACTTTACCAGAGCCCTTTCTGACCTGAGAGAAGGGCTATTAGCCAGTGCTAGCCCCCTTATAACCTTCCTGTATCACCTGAAGGGAGAAAACAAGCTAAGAAGTGCCTCTGACAATCACAGCCCAGGGACTCGGGCCCACTAAAAACTCACAAGATGACAGCATGCTCCCTACCACCTTACCACCACATCATCAGGGCTCCAGTATAGCAAAGAATTAAAACTAACAAAGTACAGAGATGGACTATGTAAGAATGAGTTCTTAGGGAAACCCAAAGATAACAAATGAGACAAAAACAAGGATATTACAGGAAACTGAAGCATCTTTTGCCAACAGCTGCATCAAGCATTAAACACAGCTCAGCTCCTAGCCAAATTGACATAAAACCTCAAACTAAAATCCTAATTAACTCAGTTCCTATTACCCAATACATCATGCATGAATTTCAACAAAAAATTGCAAGGCATGCTAAAAGTCAAGATAAAACACAGTCTGAACAGGCAAAGCAAGCATAGGAATGAGACTTAATATGACACTGATTGCAAAATTATCATATAGGGAAGTTAAAATAAGTATGATTGATACATTAAAAGTTCTCATGGAAAAAGTAGACAACACACACAAAAAAAATCAGTAGTCAAAATCAGATACCACACACACAACTGGTATCCAGCTTCCAATTGTTGGTATTGTCTCTAATCCTATTTTTTCTGCCCTTGTACCTTAAAATCTGGGGCATTGTACTTTTAGTGAAAATTTGAGGAAGAAAAGTATTTCCATGAATATCAGCAGTAATGGAACAAGCAGAAACAGGATGCAATGAGAAAAATATAGCATCATTTCTCCAATATTACTGCCATAAATATAAGTGAATCTAATAGGCATAAAATACAAGATAAACTCAAAACATTTTACAAAGTAATTATCCCACTATCTTAAAATGTGTCAAGGGCATGAAAATCAAGGTAAAACCAAGCAACTATTGTAGATACATGACAATTAAATGTAAAAATATTATTCTAGACTGGATCTGTTTGCTCTAAATGTATTTACTGGGATAATGGCCAAACCTGAGTAAGTATACGGATTAGATAGTAGCAATCTATTAATGCTGATTTCCTGTTTCCTATTATTTTGTAGGAGAATGTTCTTGTTTGTAGGAAATATGCACTGAAGTACTTGGAAGTCATGGGCATCATCAGGTCTGCAACTTATGTCTTAATAGTTCAGGAGGAAAAAAAAATATCTGTATTATACATTTAATTTTTCTATAAGTTTGATATTATTTGATAATCAAAATAAAATTTATATGTGTAAAAAAGAAAACTCAGTAGTGTAAGCAGAGAGATGAAATATCTAAGAAAGAATAAAAAGGAATGACAGAAATTCATAAAACCGCAATGTATCAGAAGTGAAAAATGTTTTAGATAGATTCATCAGTAGACTGAACACTGCTAAGGGAAGAATGAGTGAGTTTAAAAATATGCAAACGGAAACTTCTCAAATGGAAGTGCAAAAAGAAAACACGATAGTAGGAAAAAAAAACAGAATATCGAGGAACTGTGCAACAATTACAAAAGTGTAACACGTGCATAATGAAAATACCAAAACACAGAGAGAAAGCAGCACAATAAATATTTGAATAAAGGCTGAGAATTTTCCAAAAACTATAATAGACACAAAACCACAGCTGCAGAAAACTCAGAGGACATCAAGCATGATGAATACAAAGAAATCCACACCTAGTCATACCATGTTCAAATTGAAGAAATCAAAAGACAAAGAGAAGACTTGGAAGAGATGGAGAGTTGCCTATAGAGGTATAAGATGAGACTGACCTCAGACTTCTCATTAGAAACCATGCAAGCAAGAAAAGAGTAGAGTAAAATATTTAAGAGTGTTGAAAGGAAAGGGAGGCTAGAATTCTGTACCCAGTAAAATCATTCTTCAAAATTGAAGAGAAAATGGACTTTCTCAGCTAAAGACTGAGAGAATTTGTAATCAGTAGATGAAACTCAAATCTACAAAAAGAGAGGAAGAGCTTTTAAGAAGGAATAAATGAAGATAAAATAAACTCATTTTTCTTAATCTTAATTGATCTAATAGATATAACTGTCTTTTCAAGACAATAATAGCAACAATGTATTGGTGATTATAGTAAATGGATAAAGTGAAGTTAAATGACAGGAAAGACAGGAGAAAGGAACTGGGAATATTCTATAATAAGGAACCTGTACTACCCACGAAAAAGTATTGTGATGTTCAAAAGCAAAGTTAAATTAGTTGTAAATATATATTGCATACTCTAGGAAAACCACTAAAAGTTTTTAAAGAAGTATAATTGATATCCTAAGAGAAGAAAGGATATACAATCATATAAAATGTTTAATTAAAAACCATAGAATGCAGAAAGAGAAACACTTGAAACAAAGAAAAGAACAAGTGTGATGAACAGAAAACATTAACAAACATGGTCTATTAATTCAACTATTTCAATAATTGCTTTAAATGTGTATGTTCTAAATATAGGAATTAAAAAATAGAGACTGTCAAAATGGACTTAAAAAGAAGACATAACTATGTTGTCTCTAAGAAACCTACTTTACTTATGAAGACACAGGTAGATTAAAAGTAAAGAGATGGAAAGAGATAAACAATGCTAACATTAATCAAGAGAAAGCTGGAGTAGCGCTATTTATTTCAGATAAAGGAGACTTCAGAAAAAGGAACATTATCAGGGATAAAGAGAGGCATTGCATAATGACAAAGAGGTCAATTCTCCAAGAAGATATAAAAAATTCTTAATATATATGCAGTCAAGAGTGTCAAAATACGAGGCAAAAGCTAATAGAACTACAAGAAGAAACAGACAAATCCATTGTTATATTTACAGATTTCAACACCTCTCTTTCAGTAATGGATAGATTGAGCAGGTAGAAATCAGTAAAGACATAGTCAAATTGAACAGGTCTATCAATTAACTTGATGTAATTGACACCTATAGACTACTTCATCAACAGCAGGACACACATTCTTCTGAAGTTTACGTGAAACATTCACCAAGACATACCACACTCTGGTCGATAAAAAGATACCTTAAATTTGAAAAAATAGAAATCATGCAATGTCTTTTCTCAGGCCACAATGGAACTAAACTAGAAATCAGTAACAGAAAGATAACTGGGAAATCCCCAAATATTTGGAGATTAAACAGAGCATTTCTAAATGATACATGAGTCAAAGGAGAAGTTTCCAAAAAATTTAAAATATTTTGAACTAAATGAAAAAATACAACTTACCAAAATGTAAGGTGTGCAGCAAAAGCAGTGGTTAGAAAGATGTATATATCAATCAGCAATGAACAATTGGAATTTGAAGTTAAATACCTTTTACATCAGCACTAAAAAAAGAAATACTCACAAAATATGTACAGGATCTGTCTGAGGAACACTACAAAACCTTGATGAAAGAAATTAAAGATCTAAATGGAGAGATATTCCACATTCATAGATAGGAAGACTCAATATTAAGGAAGACCCAACTTGATCTATAGACTCAAGGCAATCTCAATCAAAATCCCAACAAGTTATTTTGTGAATATTGACAAATTGATTCCGAAGTTTATATGGAAAGGCAGAAAACTCAGAATACCAAAAACAATATTGAAAAAGAAGAACATAGTCAGAGGACTGACACTACCAAACTTGAAGACTTACTTTAGAGAAGTGTCTGTTCAGGTCCTCTGCCCATTTTCTTAATTAGATTGTTTTTTTTCTCTTATTGTTGAGTTGTACAAGTTCTTTATATATTTTAGATATTGACCTTTTAACAGAGGCATTGTTTGCAAATATTTTCTCCCATTTGTTTGGCTGCTGTGTCTTTGCTTTGTTGATGGTTTCTTTTGCTATGCAGAAGCTTTTTAGTTTGATATAGTCCCATTGATTTATTTTTGCTTTTACTTCTGTGGTCTTTGAGGTTAGGTTTATAAAGTCCTCCCTAAACCCAACATCTGTAAGTTTAATTCTGATGTTTTCTTGTATACAGTTTGTTGATTCAGATCTGATGAGGAGTTCTTTAATCCATTTTGAGTTAATTTTGGTATACAGTGACAGTTCACAGTTCAGATTCATTCTTTTGCATGGGGTTTTCCAATTTTCCCAACACCATTTACTGAAGAGGCTTTCTTTTCCCCATTGTCTATTTTTTGCTCCTTTGTCAAAAATAATCTGCCCATATATTTGTGGGTTTACTTCTGGGTTTTCAATTCTGTTCCATTGGTCTGTGTGTCTGTTTTTCTACCAATACCAAGCTGTCTTTATTATTGACACTTTGTAGTATAGACTCAAATCAGAGAGTATGATGCTTCCAGCCTTATTCTTTTTAGCTTGGATTGCTTTGACAGTTCTTTTGTGGTTCCATACAAATCTGATTATTCTTTTATCTATTTCTTGAAAGAGTGTCTGTGGGATTTTGATGGGAATTGTGTTGAATCTATATATTTCTTTGGGTAATATAGCCATTTTAACTATGTTGATTCTTCCAATCCATGAACATGGAATCTTTCCATTTCTTTGTGTCCTCTTCAATTTCTTTTAGTAGCATCCTATTGTTTTCAGTATATAAGTTCTTCATGTTCTTTGGTAAGTTTATTCCTAGGTAACTTATTATTTTTGTTATGACTGGCTAAAGAAGCTGTGGTACATATACACAATGGAATATTACTCAGCCATAAGAAAAGCTCAAATAGGGCCATTTATGAGAGCATGGACGGACCTTGAGACCATCATGCAAAGGAAATAAGCCAGACAGATAGAACCAAGAACCATATGATTTCACTCACTTGTGGAACACAAAGCTGAATGCAACAAAGAAACAAAAACTCATGGACAAGATCAATAGCTTAGTGGTTAGTGGTAACCTGAAGGTATAGGGGGAGGAGGGTAGGAGAGAAGGGACAGGGTCTCATATATATGGTGATGGAAAGATAACTGACTCTGGGTGATGAGCACATAACACATGGATGATTTATTGTAGAATTGTACACCTGGAGTACATGTAATTTTTACTAATTAATGTCACCCCAATAAACATAACAATAAAAATGACTTACTATAAACTTATACAATAATCAAGATACTGTGGTATTGATGAAAGAATGGACAAATAGATCAATGATTGGAATAGAAAGAGTAGAATTAAACCCATACAAATATAGCCAATGAATCTTTCCAAAGAAGCAGATGTAATTCAATGGAGAAACAATAATCTTTTCAAAAAATGGTACTGAAATGATTAGACATCCATATGCAAAAAAGAAAAAGAAAAAAAGAATCTAGATACAGACTTTACATCCTTCACAAAAATTAACTAAAAATGTATCATAGAGTTAAATGTAAAACACAAAACTATCAACTTCTAGGAGATAACACATGAGAAAATTTAGGTGAACTTAGGTTTGGTGATGACTTTTTGGATTCAATGCCAAAAGTACTACCCATGACAAAAAAAAAAATTGATAAAAACTTTTTTTTAAATTAAAACTCCTGAATGAAAAGACAAGCCACAGACTGAGAAATAATATTTGCAAAACATAACCTGATAAAGGGCTGGTACCCAAAATACAAAGATCTACTAAAACTGATAAGAAAATAACCCAATTAAAAAATGGGCAATAGATCTGAACAGAGAGCTTATCAAAGAAGATATACAGATGGTAAATATGCATGTAAAAAGATGCTCAACATCATAAGTCATTAAGGTGTTGCAAATTAAAACAACAATGAAAAAATTAACTCATAATCAATGAGATTCCATGACACACATATTAGAATGGCCACAATCCAGAACACTGACAATGCTTGTGAGGATGTGGAGCAACATGAACGCTCATTCATTACTGGTGGGAATGTAAAATGGTAGAGCCACTTTGAAAGGCTGTTTGCTGTTTCTTAAAAAACTAAACATATTCTTATCATAACGACCCAGCAGTCATGTTCCTTTGGCATTTATTAAAGGAATTGAACACTTATGTCCACACAAACTTCACACAAGTGTTTATAGCACCTTTATTCATAATCAACAAAAATAGGAAGCAATCATAATGTTCTTCAATAGGTGAATGGATAAATAAACCACGTTACATCAGACAATAAAATATTCTTCAATAAAAATAAATGAGCTATCAAGTCATGAAAAGACATGGAGGAAACTTAAATGCACATTGCTGAGTAAACAAAACCAGTGTGCAAAGGTTACATATTGTATGATTTCAAGCAGATGGCATTCTGGAAAAGGCATATCTATGGAGACAGTAAAAGCTCAGTGGTTGCCAGGCATGAGGGGGTTGAGCTAATGACTAGATAGGTGGAGCACAGAGGATTTTTAGGGTGATGGAACAATTCTGTATGATAGTATAATGATGGATGCATGACATTATGCATTTGTCCAAACCCATATACTATACAGCACAAAGTGTGAACCTTAATGTAAACTACGGACCTTAGTTAATAATAATGTATTGATATTGGTTCCTCAATTATAAAAAACATACCACAGTCATGCAAGATATTAATAGTAGAGAAAACTAGGAGGAGGTATCATGGAACTGATATGGGAACTCTAAACTATCCTTTCAATTTTCCTGTAAATCTAAAACTATTCTAAAACATAAAGACGATTACTTTTTTTTCTAATATATAGTTCAAAAGAGAGCTCAAAGAGAGGTGAAATTGTCAGAGAAAGTGTCATGAAAGAAGGAAGGCTTTAGCTGGGTTCTAAAGGGTACATAGGATTTCTAGAGTTAGAAAGGACAGGCATTTCATTTGGGATTGAGACATGAAAAAGACTGAGAGAGCTCACCTTGCTAAGGAGCAGAAAATAACACAGAATAAATCAATGCAAAGACAACAGGCAACAAATTAATGGAACCTTGGGGCCAAGGCAAAGCCTTGCACCTACAAATACTGAAGCATTATTCCAATATGGATAAACATGAGGTATGATTAAAAAAAAATACGGTGAATGTTTGAATTTAAAAATATTAGGGTAAAGTATGCATTGCCATTAATCCCCCTCGAAATACTCCCCCTCACTTTGAACACACTTATCTCATCATTCTTGCCACTGTCTTGAGGCTGTTTTGCCAGTTCTCTTTCGTTAAGTGTCTGAGGAATGGGCACACGGTTTCATCCTCCACCATGACAACATTTCGTGCCATGCATCACTTCTGGTATGACAATTTCTGTCAAATAAAAATATTACAGTGTGTCTTCTTCTATCTTATTCCCTGGATCTGTCACTGTATGCCTTCTGGCTCTTTCTCAAAGTCAAAATGACCATGAAAGGTAAATGTTTTGAATTGATTCAGGACATTGAAGTAGCCAGGAGAGTGCAACTAAAGACACAAAAAAGGACTTCCAGAACTGCTTCAGAAAGTGGTAAGAATGATTGGATAAGTATGTTAGAAGCAAGGGGGAGTATTTTGAGGGAGATTAGTGATAATGTGTCTTTTACTGTAATAATTTTTTAAATTTAAACATTGATTGTAATTTTTTATCTCACTTCATATATTTAAGCCCTTCTCACACCTAAGGCAGTACTATGTCACTGCCATTTCAGATTGTATTTCTCAGCCTTCTCTCTCCTCCTAGGGCCGGGACCTGCCTCAACACTTCATAGCTTCTTGACAGATTCTTTATGATCCAGAAAGACACAAGGTTAAAGGAAGCAAGTCCTCATCATCTCTATCTTGGCAGCCACCAAGACAAGCCACAGGGCAAGGGATAAGTTACATTTACCTGGGTGCCTTTCTTTTCATGTCAAGCCTGGCTGCCACCCTGGTGGGCTATTTCAGGGCCTCTGCAGAGCATGCAGAAGAAAGGTGGTGTAAGCAGTCCAGGCCCAGTGTGTGGAGGAGTGAAGTGGGCATTTCCTGCTTCTCATAGCCATGATACACCTCATTTAGGCATGGAAGCACACTTGACCCAAGCTGGGTCTTCAACCCACATTCATTCAGTAAATATTGAGTAAGCTCCTACTGTGTTCCAAACACAATAATTAGTGAATGAAACAAAAATCTCTGTTCTCACTGAGCTTCCATTCTAGTGAGAGGAGACAGAATGTGCCTAGTATCTTCATGTTTTCAAGAAACAGCAAAGAAACCAGTATGACTGGAATGGAATGAAGGAGGGAGGTAAAAGTTGAGATAGAGGAGATAATAGAGGTCAGTATGTACAGGGCACTGAGGGCAGAATAAATAAGGATTTTGACTTTTACCCTAAGGCATTTAGGCAACAATTGGAGTGTTCTGAGGGGCAGAGTAACTTGACTGACACCTAAATAGGGTCACCCTCTCTTCTGTATTGAGAATAGATAAAGGATAATAGTGGATGCATGAAGACCAGATAAGTTAGTGCAATAATACAGGTAAGAGAAGACAGGGGCTTAAAACATGGTTTTAGCAGTGCAACTAGTGAGAAATAGATTGTGGACTCTGAAAGGATTTGCTGATAGATTAGATGTGTGAGAGAAAGACAGAGTATAAATGAGTCAGTTTTAGGCCTGAACAACTAACTCGAAAAAGAGGTTGCCAATGAATAAGAAAGAGAACAATATGGGAGGAGCAGGCTCACAAGAAGAGCTGAGCCCATGTCTGAATTCAGCTGGGTTGACTTGAAAGGAAGCATTTCAAGAACTAGAGACCAGAGTGAGGCTGAGACCCAGAGTTAAGTGGAGAAGACTAAGTCACAGTACATACAGGTAGCAAGTAGAGACATGTTGATTCACTGAACATTTCCTAAAATCAACCACTTTGTATGTGCCAGAGTCACAAATGTATGAAAGACGTCTTTCCTGCCTGGAAGGAAGTCACAGTCCAATGAGGGAAATATAAATATAAATATAAATATAAATAAATGATTCTAGTACATTAAGTATCATATTAAAGCTATTCAAGATTTACTGAGTCCCTGCTATATGTCAAACAGTCTTGTGAGGAAGCAGGGGGTATAAGTTCTATAAGAGCACAAAATAAATTTTTGCAAAGTTTCATAAAGCGATCACAAGAGTTTTCATCAGTGTAAATTCAGGAAGTTGGCAGTAACCTAGATATTCACCACTAGGGAAATTTATCAGTAAAAATCTATGGAATACTCAGTAGCAGTTAGAAGTAAAAAACCAGGTGTACACACAGCAATGTGGTATTGAGTAGAAACAGTGGGAAACAGTTACAGTCCAATACTATCTCTGTAAATATAAAAGGCATACACAAAACACTCCCTGTCTTAAATTATCAAGGATCTATATCAAACATAAAGTATTGGTGTCTAGAAAAAGATTGAGAGTGGGGATTGAGAAAGTCAAGGAAAATCTATAAATAAAAATAATATAATTAAGGGAGAAGCCTTGCAGGGACTGATGATGACGTGTGCTGAGAACTGAGGAGCAAAGTTAACATAACTCTGCACCTCAGGTAAAATAACTAGCTAATAGGAATCCAGCTGATAACCCTAAGTAGAAGGATATTTTGGGGGACCAGAAAGGGTATGGAGAGACATGTAGGCATGAATGTAGATCAGAGGTTCAGGGAAGAGCACCTGGTTGAGTGCAGCTTATAGTGGTTGTCAAGAGCTGATAATATTTGAAAATCTTGGGTTAAGTGATCACGTGACACATGGAAGTTATTATCATTCTCATCAATCTACCCTCTGGTACTCCTTTGGGGTAAAAGATCATGCTGTACTCCAATCTAGCCTATGGTGAGCTTTTCTTTCAGCCCTCTTGGGGTCTTTGCATCTTGTGGCTACACCAGAAACCAGAGTCCAGTATGTCATTCCTGTTTACTGTGGCCTCAAGGAATGTGACCTTTGATCTGCTGCTTTAAAGCTGGAGTTCCACTAGCATTTGACTGTTGTTCTGACTAGGAATGGGGTGGGGAAGGAAGCGGAGGACCAAGTATGCCTCTCATTCTGGGGCATCTGCCTGGGGCAGTTCACACTGGCTCCACCAACTCAGTGCTGCCACTTAACTCTCACTGGTCACGTTGTCACTGGAGTCATTTACCAGCTCTGACCATCCCTCCCCCAAACTGACCCCCATACCACTATCATAGGTGTACCTACCCTTCATAGCCTTTATCACAATTGCAGATCCATATTAACGTTTCTGATAATTTGATTTATATCCCTCTAGGCCTCTGGGGTCCAAGATCAATGCCAATAATCCTTTCTTTCTGTTTTTCTTCACCAAGGTCTCAATATCATTTAGCACAGTGTCTGGCGTATAGTAGGGGCTAATAAAATTATCAGTGGGATACAAGCCTTCCAAAGGAAACCTAGGTCAAGGTGGGTACAGCAGGCTTCAGAAGGTACGGGAAGGAGTTGGGATTTGTTCTTCTGTGCATTATCGATGAATGGTGAGCGATGCAAGGAAACAGGTGTAAGTCCCCTGTCTGTGTGCCTGATTGCTACACACATGCCCACCCCACTCAACCCCCGCCTCTGGTACAGGATAGGCATAAGTGAAATACTCTAGGGAAATAAACTGTAAGTAAATTAACAAGTGTTTAACACATTTTATGTATGTCAAATAAAGCTATGAAACTGAATCAAGGAAAGGGAAGTATATGGATCAGTGCTGGGTCTGAGGCAGGAATAACATCCCCAGAGATCTGGACACAATCCATTGCCCCTCAAAGGACACAGGATGTATCCACAAAAAAAAGCCCAAAATCTCTTGGGGTAGAAGTGGCATTAGTCTCACCTTCTACTTGTAAGGATTACACAGGCCTGGGTCGCAGTGGTTGCCACTGTTACTAGTTAAAAGTCTTGTCGTTTTTCAGACTAATTCTTCACCTTTATTCTTGTCACCCACTTCAGCTCCACCTCAATCAGGTTCTGTTTCACTTGAAAAAAAGAAAACACTCAAAACCAAGCCACCCAGGGCTCTGATAAGTGAATGCACTTGATCTTAAGGGAAGCCCTTTCCCACGCCTCCCCTTGCCCATCTACAGGAATGAGCACCCTAGTCTTCGCCTGGTGACGCCAGGTGGCCTAATCTCCGCCAGCAATAGGACCTGTCGCCATTCCCGCCTTCCCGCCCTACTGCAAGTCAGCGCATGCCAAACCCGCGCGCCTTACTTTGGGCCCGGCCCCTGAAGCCGGTTCTGAGCAGTGCGCATGCGCGTACTCCAGTGCCGTCGCGGAGAGAGAAGGCTGGGCTGAGGGGCCGAACCCTGGGGGGGAGGGGCAGCGTCGGTCACGTGATGCGGTTTCACTGTTTACACTCTGAGCCGCTGGAGTGTTCGGCCTCAGTCAGGCGCTCGACTCCGTTTCGGTTTCACTTCCGGTGAGGGGCCGCCTCAGAGCGGGCATTGAGCCGACGGCGAGCGCAAGATACGGCGGTGACCGCGGCGCCGCTACCGGGGGGCGTGCGGTAGCGCGGCGGCTGAGCTTCTACCGCCCGCAGCCCACCTCACGGGGGCGGGCTCCCGGCGCCAGCAGGGCTGTCGAGAAGATGGAGGAGCTGGTGGTAGAAGTGCGGGGCTCCAATGGCGCTTTCTACAAGGTACTTGCTCCAGGGCCGGCCCTTCTTTCCCTCCCTTTTCTTCTTGGCCTCTGAGGGAGACAGGCCTGGGGCCCTTTTTCCGATAACCGCGCCCGAGGTCCAGGGAGCGATAGGTGGGATGATGTTTGGGAGGGAAGGACCGGACTTAGGGCCTGCAGGAAGCCCCTCGAGCCCCGCTGCCTCTCCTACAAGAGGCCCTGGCGCCTATCGGAATGAGAGGCGGGCAAGGATAAGAGGGTGCCCTTTCAGGAAACGATCCCCGCCGGGGAAAGCTGGGGATGGGTGAGGGCCGGCAGCAGGTATGCGATCGAGATACCGGCGGGAAGGGCCGGTACTCGCGCGAAGTGACCGCAACGGCTTATTTCTCTTTTCCTAAATATTCTCTCTTAGTGGGATCTGGGCCTGACGTGTGGGTAGTTGCTGAGGAGCGGGGGGCGCTTCCGTCAAGCCGCCTCCTGCTTTGGCAAAAGAGGGGTTGAGATCTCCTTTGGCTTCTTTTTTCCGGTCCAGCATTGGGACTTCGGAGAGCTCCACTGTTCTGGGAAAGGAGTGTGAAGAAAGAGTAGTAAGAAGCTATAGTCAGTAGCAAATCACAATGGCATTGATTTTTAGTACCCTCTCGGTGGATTTCAGAAGCAATTTTAGATCTAAAACTTTTAGGAAGACACGTATCTGATGAATGCATTAAAAGAGTGGGCAATCTTGAATATTTGCGGCCCTCCTCCCGTTATAAATGTGGGCAAATTCAGGAATACAGATTCTTCGCTTCAGCTTCTAAAAACATTAGCAACTCTGCTACTTAAAAAACAAAATTGTAACCCTCCAAAGACCTGGATACATGTCATGAAACTTCAGGAAATTAACTGAATGTTATTTAAGTGAGTGGAAATAATTTTTTTGTGCTCTAAGTACTTGACTGTCTTCTATGAATGTACAGTATTGCAATGGACTGTATTGTAGAGGTTCTAAATTGGCATACATAGTTTTACTGTGGATTTTTCTTTTTTAAGTTACACCACTGCAGATTAACTAATACCTTACATTTTCAAAAGGAGGATTAAAAATATTTGGACTCATCAGTGTGTCTGTTGGTACATACTATATAGATTTTAGCAGTCTGTAAATTCTCATTTCCTCTTTAGTGCCCCTGTATAACTTATGCAAGTAATATCTCACCTTACTATAGTATATGGAAGGAAGGATGGAAATTAGCTATTGCCATTGTCCAACACGATTCTTAAAATTCTTTTAGGATAACTTAAACATTTCAGACGAGACCCTTTTGGCTAAAAGAAAGTATATGTGTTTATACCATTTTCCCAATTTTATGGAAATATTTGGAGATCAAAATATTTCATAAGTGAGTAAAGCTAGTTTGTCCATCCTGTGGCCCGCTGGCTGCATGAAGCCCAGGACAGTTTTGAATGTGGCTCAACACTAATTTGTAAACTTTCTTAAAACATTACAAAAATTATACACGGACCCTTTTTTTTTTTTTTTTTTTTTTTTTTAGCTCATCAGCTGTCTTTAGTGTTAGTGTATTTTATGTATGGCTGGAAACAGTTCTTCCAGTGTGGCCCAGGGAAGCCAAATGTTGGACACTTAACTATGTATCTGTATACGTGTTTACCAATTTTATGGAAATATTTGGAAGTCAGTATATTTCATTAAGTGAGTAAAGTATGTAAACTGTTGCATACTTTTGTCAAAAAAGATAAAACCTTGCGCTGTAAAAGGAGGAAGAAATAACTCAGCATTTATGTTCTTAACAGTCTCACCAAAACTTGGTGCACTCTGCAGTCAAAATTTTGGTTGCATTTATTTCAGTGATCCATAATTTCCGCTGGTTAGTTGGTGTAAAATCATTCTGGTTCCAAGATTGGTAGTTTTGCTGACTAGATTTGTGGCACTATTAATAAATGTGAACAGGGTAATGGTTGAACAGCATTCTCACCTGTGACATAAGCTTGGATTAGATGTCACTCTTAGTGTCTTTTAGTGGAGTTTGGTTGCTATAGAGGGCAAGTAACACATCCTAGTCTTGGAAGATTTATTGTTCTCTTCAAGCACCCTATGTTTGCTTCCATGATTTTGCTTGCAAACGTGGTTAGAATATAAATATGTCCTCTATCATTGCTATTAATCCATTTTTGTTTTTTAACAAAGTTGCTTAATTCGAAGGCGAATAAAAAGAATCCGTTGTCTTGTAGTAACAAATGTGTGTAAAGACATTGCTACTCTGTATTGAGGAAAAAATAGTTTCTATAATGAAAAAGGTTTAAACTTTTATAGGACTGATAATATTGCTAGGAGTTACAATAGTAAAGCAAAAGTAAACTGAGCTGATTGTCCAGTGGGATGAGCAGTAAATATGGGTAATAAGACCAATAAAAAAATGAACCATTATGGAGAAATGTTATATTTATGAAAAAAATAGGAACCTGATTTATGCAATTGGTAGAAAAGCCTTTAAAAACTAACCAACTCAAGTGACTTCAGCATAATTGAATTCAGACTAGTAGAACCACCATATTGCAAGGGACAGTTTTCCATCTTCTGAGCACATGGTCCACCCTTGCATTATAAACTGGATAGGGTATATGCAGGGAATGGTTGAATTCTTTCTTTAAAAAATAACTGAAACTCAGAATTCAGAATTAACAGAACCATCAAACCAAACCCTAAGATTGTAACAGCTCATTTCTATTTTTCCCTCTGGTGTTTATTTTTAAAAACTTGAAAGTTAAATTCAGCAATTGTCAGAGCCATTACTATTGTGCTTAAGTATTTTTTTAGAGCCTACATTATTTAAGACATGAAGAGATTTGAAGTATACCTCACAGAATCTTTCCAAAGCATTTCCTAAATGAATAATGTTAAAACAAGGTCTTTATTCTAGGGGCATCTGCCTAACATAGTGTAGTCACTTTAAAAAGAAAAATTTAATGAGAGTTTTGATGTATTGAGAATGATAACAAATTAACTTTATTTTAAATGTACAATGTCATTTCAGTATGAATGTACTAATCTATCCCAAGATTCCTAGGTTTTATATACTAGTATGAAAATTACTACAGATGGATAAATTGTATGTTGGAAACATAACCTACACAACACCTTTTCATTTTCTGAAAATATATTGACTGATATGTAGTATGGATAGATATAATAAATTGCATTCTTATTGTTAGATTATACTTCAGTATATTTTATGTTTTTAAGTTTGGTATCAGGACACACTTTAATTTTCTGAGGAGTAGTATGGAGCTAGCAGCTAAATATGATAAAATGAAGAGGAAATTTTTTTCTTAATGAGAACTAAAGTGGCCCAATATGTCAACTGCATAGCCTGCTAGAAATCACTGTTTTTACTATAAATAAACTTGTATAAGGCACTGTTTGTTTCCTCTGAAGTCTCTAGATCAGTGGTTCCCAAACTTTTTCCACTTGCGTACCCCTTTTAAATCCATTTCTATAAATTGTACCCCTTGTTCTTAAAACAGCTGTTTTTAAATACTGACACTTTGGTTCAGTACCTATCTTAATGTAAAATAATGGAAATGAGGGCATAAGTTAGGAAAGAATGATTGCTACACTAAAAGTACAAACCTCAGATTTAATTTTGTAATATTTGTAACAGTAAAATATTGATACTGATCAAGTATTTAAACAATAAATAACTGCTAGAAAAGAATCATGATTAAAGATACTTTTAATCAGTAACTAAACTGATCAAACAGTCTGGCTACAGATGTATTTATATATTTGGGGAAGTTTTAGAAATATTGCAAATGGATAATTCTGAAACTGTGTAACAATTGGTAGAGAGCAGTTTGGGGGAAGGGTTCATAGTCACGTCCTCAGCAATCATTATTCACTAATGTGACCTAATTATGAAGTGTTTCCATGAACAGTGATTTAAACTTAACATGTATTGTTCCATAACTAACGTTTTGCATTTTTTTACTTGTCTTTTTGCCATTACCGATTATTTTTCGCATACCCCAGAGTCGCCTAGCATATACCTCCAGGGATATGCATACCACGGCTTGAGAACTGATGCTGTAAATCTAACTTTGCATACAGGTGTTACTTTGTACTTCGAGGAAGTGAATTATTCAGGTCCACCACATTTTTTTTTTTCTTCCCAGAGTCTAAATAACCTTTTTAGTGTTTAGTATCTTTGTGGAAGCATTATTTTCCCCCTTTCAAGTATGCATTTTCTAACTTCATACTCACCCATTGTGAAAACCTCCAAACAAAATTCAGTGATACAATAATTGGGCTTCTGGTTCCTGTTCACTATGGGAACGTACTTCCTGAGATGACTACAGTCATGATTATACTGTTAATGGGCGCTGAGAGTTTTCTGGGTGCCAGGCCCTGTTCTAGGTGCTTTCCTTCTGTCAATTTCTTTAATCCTCTTCCACAATCCTGAAGTACTGTCATGATTCCCATTTTATAAATGAGGATGTAGATGTACAGACAAATTAGGTAAATGACTTAAAAACTATGTGCCAGAGCTAGTAAGAGTGAGATCTGTGATTTGCGATCAGGTCGTCAGACTTGATGAAATTTAGCTTACAGAAATGATACAAAGGTATGAAATATTCAGCTTTTTATCAGCTTCCTTTTTATTAATTTTTGCACTTTGACAATTACGTTGCAGTTCTTAATATGGATGTCTAATAAGGAAAGGTAAAGTTAGAAATTTTTGACCCTGCTATAAAATTTGTTTTTCTTACATTGGGAGCACATGAGAACTAAAATATTCAAAAATTAGAATACATACAGAGAGGAAAATTTATAATTCATTAATATTATTCTCTCTGCACTTGTATGTTGTCCTTGGTGCAGGATGAACCAGAAAGAGTTCATTTATCTCAGAATTTGTGGTAAATGTCCAAGTAATGACAGGTCTTCCTGGACATGTGCTGTGGTTGGAACACTTGTTGATGAGGTTTATTGTATTTTCTCCTTTTTGTTGTTCATTCTCTTATGTTGTTAGGGTCCACATTTAAAGGGTGACAAAGTGATAACCAGCTTTATACATGAAGCCTTGGGTTTGAATCATATTTTATCACATTTCATGTGTCCCTGCCCTCTGTGTCTTGTAGGTTTTCTTTAGGAGGATTATTTTGCAGTGCTCTTAAGTTTTCTCTAATGAGAATTTTCATTGCACAACATGTGCTGTCTTCAATGATAATATAGTGGATGTATTTAGTGGTACTCAGAGGCTTATACTGAAATTTCTCTACACAGTAACCTCTCTTGTGACCAGCAATTCATATTTGTGAGTGTTTACTAGATTAAAGGGTAGGAAGTAAAGTGCCGGGGTAGGGAGGTGAGTAAGCTCGGGGAGTAAGCTCACCCAAATAGGCATGGCCTTTCTTTTTAGTTTCATCAATCCTGATAAGGTAATGTTTGAATTGTATTTCTAGTCATTACACACTTTGATAAGTATGATTTTTATGATTGTCTTTTTGGCCTGGTAGATTGTAAGTTTCAGATTCCATAATGATTTTTTTGATACCCCCTGATAAAGAGCCTGTGTCTGTTTGTAGCTGCACTTTAGCAACCTTTCTCAGACCCCTAAGATTTTCATCACAGTTTTTTTTTTTCTTCTAAGAGTCTAAATAACCTTTTTGGAGGTTATTTAGGAAACAGCCTTTTCTTTTTCTATCACAATTTTTATATCTTTTATAAAATGTGCTTTTGTTGATATGTAGTTTCCTCAAATGCAAGACTGTTTATGGTTCTTCATCTTTTATAAAGTATTCCTCTCTTTTACTTCTTGTACATTTTCTAGGCACTAGAACACTTGTGATTTCATTACAACCTTAGAAGGCAGGTCCAGTTCCCTTGTACCCATTCCTTACCTGCAGGTGAGGATTCTGAGGCCCCTGGCTATGATGTGGTAGAACCAAGATTTTGAACCTAGGTCTTATTCACAGCAAAACTCCTAACCTCTAAGTTTATTGACTCTTACAAGTGCCCTAGCTCTCAGTCAGTACAGTGCAGCTCCCTTGGTGTATTCATTCAAACTCATTCAATCTCCCTTCTTTGATAAGCTCTCAGAATTCTCCTCCCCATTCACCAACTTTGTTTCATGTAGATAGGTAGTAGGGATAACAACAAAATGTAGTTCTCCAAGTTGTGGTGGGTGTGGTACTCTGGAGGTGGCCAGGGAAGAGGGGCATATGAGCATTGGGGTAATGGAGGTACAGGGCCAAAGGGAGTTATTGGATAAAGTATAATGAGAAACAGGAAGATGGGACCCTTGTTGAAAGTGACACTTTAGTCAAAGGAGGAGTTTGTCCTTGGTGTGAGTGCAGGCCAAAAGCAACTAATGAGTTTCTTTTATTTATACTGATTACAGCAACAACAAGAAGGTATTACATGCCTTCTGTATCCACTTAATATGCAAACAGTGACAAAAAATGAAACATTGAAGTTCCCTGGTGGTGTAGTGGCTTAAGGCTTTGGCGCTGGGGCTGTCAGTGCTGTGGCCTGGGTTCGATTCCCAGCCGGGGAGCTACCCACATACCAAAAAAAAAACAAACAAAAAAACAAACAAACAAACAAACAAAATACCATTTTGGAACAGTCATGCAGAGGTTCATATACAGATAACCCTCATTAACTCAAAGTCAGTGGCCTTGGTAGACTATGATAGTTCCTCAGACAATTATTGTCACTACATTTGGAATTGCTTTCAGAACCTTTGAAAGTTTTTTTTTTTTTTTTAATAGTCACAGCAGTTGCAGATCCTCCTTTGAGGGAATGTCTGATTTTAGGAAATAGGCAAATGTGGAGAATGCCTGTGATTAAACTGAGTGATAACTTTTAGCAAATAGAAAAAATATATAGCAATGAAGTAATGAGACTGACTTCTGCAATATTTTTAAGGTGGGTTTGAAAATAGTACCCAACGTTTGTAAGTGTTTTAAATCAATGTCATCCAGTGCAACTTTCCATATAGATGGAAATGGTCTTTACTTGTGCTGGCCACTACAGTAGGCAGTAAGCTATGGTGTAACTACTAAGCACTTGAAATGTGGCAAATGATGGGGAGACTGATTTTTAATTTTATTTAATTATAATTAGTTTAAATACGGTCATATGTGACCATTGGCTGCTATTGTAAATAGTACAGTTTTAGACTAGTGCAATAGTATTTGAAAGACACCTGATTTAATGTAACAGTTCTCCTTGCATCTGTAACAAAGTTATCTTAGCTGATTAAAGGACTTAACATTTTCAGTATATAATATACAGTAAGGAACTAATATTATAATTGACCCTTGAACAACACTGGGTTTATTAATGCCACATGCTCCCCATCCTCCCATGCAGTAAAAAATTCTCTTACAACATTTGATTCCCCCAAAACTTAATTGTCCCTTGGTTTCCATGGGAGATTGCTTCCAGGACTCCCCATGGATACCAGAATCCTCAGATTCTCAAGTCCTCTATGTAAAATTGTGTAGATCAATGCATATAGTTTGCCCTCTGCATCCACATACTGTCATTATGTGAGTGAAAACAGTACAGGTACTTATTATAAACAATCCACGTGTAAGTGCACCCACACATTTTAAACCCATGTTGTTCATGGGTCAACTGTACTGCCAAGACATGGAAACATAAAATTTTTGGCAAGGATAAAGACAGAAGCAATGCCCTTCTTGGTAAATAAGAGCTCATCTCCTAATAAGAGTCTTGATTTTAATCTTAACCTAATCCTACCCTCCCCCCAAAAAGCAGATTGTTAATTTCATATTAGCCATCATGTGAAGAGAGAAATAAGCGGGGTCTGTTCTTCCCATTCTTCATATTCTCCATAAGTTTAGAAATTTACTTCATAAAACTAAAAGTCATCAATTTCTGCAATTTTAACTCAAAATCAAGCATTTTTGCTCCTAAAGTAATACTGAGGCAAAAAAGAAAAAAAAAAAAACAAACATTTAGAGCACTGGGGCATGTACCCCTATTAAACCTATTAATAGTATAGACTGAAACACCCTGGTCAGTATTAAACTATAGTTCTCAAAGTATGGTGGGGAAAATGTTTATGATTTAACTATAGCTAAGGAAAAATAAACAAGATCAAAGTGATAGGAAGAGAATGGATTTTCTCCTCTTTAAACCAGCAACTTTAAATATATATATACACATGCTTCACTTAAAATAATAATTTAACTATCCTGGTTATAGCAGAACATCTGAATTCCATTATAATCTACCTTGCCTTAACAAGGAAACTTCCTTTAACTTTGTTTTGTTTGTATTCATTTAAGCATAATTGCAGAAGTTTGGTGTGTCTGTTTATGTAGCTTTGACATAAATGTTTTCCATGTCTCCTCCTCACTTGCCATTGGTTTTCTTAGGAGCAGTTAATTAATACTTGACTAATATGTTTTAATTTGATATTTTGGGAAGTTTCAGCTTTTTAAACACTTTACTCTGGGCCTTTGAATACATATTCATTTACCAAGATACTTGCATTTGAGTAATTTATTTGTTTAATGTGTTTACACATTTATTGGCCACCTACTGTATACCAGAAATTGTACCAGTTAGTGAGGATATAGAAATTAAAGAAAAGTCTTAATCCAAACTAGTTACCTTCCCAATATCCAAAATCATCAGCGTTTACTACTATATTTTTTTTGACCAGTTTCATAGTTTCTACCTCTTACATTTAGGTCTTTGATGCACTTGTTAGTTGATTTCTGTATATAGTATGAGATTAGGATCAAAATTTATTCTTGCACATAGATAGCCAGTTGTCCTAGCACCCCTTGTTGAAAATACTTTGACTTTTTCCCATTGAACTGTAGTGGCTTTCTTGTCCACAAATGATTTATTTCTACCACACCCCTTTTTCTCCAGGTCTAAGACTTTGTTCCTGCTTTCCTTCGGTCTAGAGTGCCTCCCCATTCTCCACTCCCTTTTATTGGACTGATTCTTCAACCTTTAAAGTTTGAGAGGAACCTCATATTGTATGTCTTCCCTAATCATCATACCACCCACCTCACACAAACTATACTTTTCCTCCAAGTCTAGGATTGGAACCCTTAAGCAATGACCCACTTAATAACTATTCCTTGAGTTCTTAGTAGGCACACTAAAGAACAGACACAGTAAATAAAATACGACCTGTCACCCACCCTCAGGAAGTTTACTGTTAGTGGAAACAATGGGCAGCAGTAACAGAGTGAGGTAAGTTTATAGTAGAGATAAACATAGGATGCTATAAAAATGCAGAGGATAGAATTTAACCCAGTCTTTGCATTTTCTCATGCATAGGAGGTGACATCTGAAATAAAATGTAAAAAACCAGTAGGAGATAGCAGGTGAAAAGAAGGGAAGGACAATAGGCCTTATGAAGAGAGGCCCAAATAGGCCCAAATAGCACTGCTGGATTGCAACCTTCAAGGATGTGAAAGATGAAGTTTGGAGAGAGGAGCAGGTGGGGCTGGGTCCTGAGGGGCCTTTTACAGCCAGACAAGAAGTTTGACCATAATCTTTGCACGTAGGGAGAAATCACAGAAGGGAAAAAGTATGTGCAGGACAAATTTTAGTGAGTAGTTTAAATCTCTCAAGCCATTTAAAATTAATTAAGATATAAAGCCCCTTGAGTTTCTTTATGCTTTATCATACTCTAATTGGTAAAGCAAAAACAAAACCTCCTTTTCTGCACATGTTAAAAACTTAATTTTATAAAGTTATAGACAGCATGCTGATTAAAGAATTCTCAGTAATTAGCTATTACTTTATGTCTCTGCAGATTACTAGCAAATTGCATCATCAGATTTAAAAGATTTAAACTTTTATTGTACTTTATATTACTATATTTTCCTCCAAGTGACTGAGATTGAGAATTTAATTTAACCGTAGTAATTGGACATTTTAGTGGTATTAGCAGTATATTGTTGTTAAAGAAAGTTTTAGTGTACTTTTGTATACGAAGTCTGACAATTAAGTTTGTGAACTCATCCTAGAAAAAGTACTGCATACCTCATTGCTGAATATCACTATGGTCACCTTTGAAGTACTCCCCTTGGGAAGTTATTCACTGATGCCAGTGCCCAGACCACCTTTCAAAGCACTTTTGGAACTTACTTTCTGGAATGGTCATTAGAGCTGTCATCGTATAACCCATGATGTCTTGAATGTCATCAGAATGTCTTCCTTTCAATATTTCCTTTATCTCCAGGTAAAGAAAATAGTCTTTGGGGGCCAGTTCAGGTGAGTAGGAAGGGTGTTCTAATACAGTTATTTGTGTACAGGCTAAAAACTCCCTCACAGATGGTGCTGTGTGAGCTGGTTCATTGTCATGATGCAAGAGCCATGACTCGTTGGCAAAAATGTCAAGTCATT
The DNA here is from genome assembly GCA_004026885.1 of Lyroderma lyra. Taxonomy (NCBI): domain Eukaryota; kingdom Metazoa; phylum Chordata; class Mammalia; order Chiroptera; family Megadermatidae; genus Lyroderma; species Lyroderma lyra. The sequence continues at coordinate 92,709 of PVJL010004195.1, forward strand.
TTCATCTAACTTTGATGTGCAAGCTTTTCAGCACTTCCAAATAGTAAACTTGGTTGACTGTCCACTTGGTACAAATTCATAATGAACATTCCCTCTAATTTCAAAAAAGGTTAGTAACATCGTTTCAACTCTGGATTTGGACTGAGGAAACTGGTCATGGAGAATTGGCTGACTTCCATTGTGCACTTTTGACACTTTGTTTCAGAGTCATATTGCTACACCCATGTTTCATCACCAGTGATAACATGGCTCAAACTATCATCTTGCCTCTCCAAAAGGTCTTGACAAACTTCCACTCTCTTTTGCATTTGTTCATCAGCAATCTCCTTTGGGACCATTTTCGCACCCACCTTTCTCATGCCAAGATTTTCAGTTAAGATTTTCCTGTTCCTATATCAATATTTACTTGCTTTGCTATGCTTCTCATAGTGAGCTGATGATTTTGACACAAAATTTGATGAATTTTTAAAATATTTTCCTAAGTTCTGCTAGTTACTGGCCACTTTTACCTCTCTTCATCAATGATGCTTTCTCTCCCCTAAGAAGAACTTTTAATCCATTTATACACTGCTGTTTTCTCATGGCATTATCCCTATAAACTTGGACTAGCATGTTCCTGATTTCATTTCCACTCTTGCCAAGTTTAACAAGAAATTTAATGTTTGTTGCTCTAATTCAAGCTCCGAAATTCTCACGACAGTACATAAATACATGTGACAACAATAATAAATGCCCACTCAGCAAGACAGCACCACAGGTTGACATGAACACGGATGTATGACACAGATAGACCAAGGTTATGAAACATTGCTGAGTTGTTTATACCGCAATGCCAACATAAGCATAAGGTGGCAAGTTTGCGAACTTAATTGTCAGACTTCCTATAGAGATTTGTGGTTATGGTTAGTCATTTTCTGTTGGGTACTCCTAAAATTGTATCAAGTAGAAAAAGTTAGGTTACAACAGATCTGTACTGGCTGACATGTGACTCTGGAATAAGTTTCTTAGTTTCCCAAAATTCTAATCTAAAGTATATATCCAGCTTTGCACTCATCACTGACATTGATTCTTAAATAATAAAATATTTGGTATCTCTAAAATTTAACTAAAAATAAATGATATTTAAACTTATAAGTTAATGTAACTTTATTTTCACAGGCATTTGTAAAGGATGTTCATGAAGATTCAATAACAGTTGCATTTGAAAACAAGTAAGTATCTTGATATAATTTTAGTATTAAGGTTCTTTAATATTTTATGCTAACTATTCTTTTTACTCCTTATTTTAAAAATTCAAGTCTAGTTTGAGTGTTTTTCAGGAATGGATCTTCATGTTACTGACCAGGAAGTTCCTGAACAACTCAGTATTAAACCAGTGGAAAAAGTGTTCCTGCTAATGACCTCAGAGATCCCTTTTGTATATCTTGGTCCTTACATCTCAGTTTCCTTGAATGTGAAGAAAGAAACCAGATTATTTTGTATTAGTAGCTGAACATTTGAATAGGAATATTTGTACTTGTTGAAAGATGAAAATGAATGGCTTCATGGGTATTGGTAAAATCAGTGGGAGTTTTGTAATATTAAATCTGAAATGAGTGGTTTTAATTTTCAAGTATATTTTATCAGAAATATTCTTGTTTAACTTGTTTTTTTTTAATCTTTTTATTGTTAGGTTTATTGGGGTGACATTAATTGGTAAAAATTACATAGGTTCCAGGTGTACAATTCTACAATACATCAACTATGTGTTATATATTTCCTTGTTTTTTATCTGTTTTATATATGTATAATGAGTAATAATGGTAACTGATCTTTTCTGCAGTCTTCTGTCAGATAAATAAATAAAAATACTTAAAAACCTAGGAATGTTAGCTATATGAAATTACCAGCAATATAGATGTTAATATTTTGTTTTGGGAGACCAGTCTCTTGATAAATTTTTGAATCCTAATAAAGGCTATTTTCAGAATAGTCCTTCAGGATTCTGAAGTACATATAAACTCCTTAGCCAAAGTATAGATGTGGTGATGATCTTAGGATTTTACTAAACTCTGAAGAATGGTCAACAATTACAATACTTTGGCTTTTATATGACAGGAGAATTAATAGTATATCAAAAGCAGATTGCAAGTTTATAGCAAGAAGAAATAGATTAGTGGTTGGTTAGGACTTGGCGGGGGTAGGGAGACATAGCTTAAGAGTATAGGATTTCTTTTTGAGGTTCTAAAATTGACTGGTAATGGTTGTACATATCCGAATATACTTAAAACCATTAAATTGTATATGCACTTAAGTGGATGGATTATATGGTATGTGAATTATATTTCAATAAATCTGTTAAAATATAGCATGTGACCCAGACATACTGTAATTGGACTGTTCGCAGATTCTTTTAGCTACCAACAGGACGAATTAGTAGTCTTATTCTCAGATGCCTAAAACACATTTAGGGGGACAAAGATAAAAGGATTTAGAGTATCTGACCCTGTTCTCAGCTCTAGTCTAATAATCTCAGTCCATAGTGTAGTTTGAATGATAGAATACCTCTCTCTGAATACAAAAAGCCAAACGTTCCATAATCTGCCTCTTTTTTGTTTTAGTATCCATGGTTATACATTAGACAACAGCATCACACCTCTAACTTAGAGAGTAATTTTTTTCTTGTAATCATAGTCCTCACTGCTTGCTCTCATTACTAGGTAAACACTGTTTCCCATAAAGGGAGAGTTATCTTTATTTGCCACTCTTAGTTTCTCTTGTAGTCCTTAATCTAGAGTATTAAACAAACAGTCATTTCCTCTGATTTAAAAATGTGTCTAGGTTACACACTGATTTATCAGACCACTTCTCTTTTGTTTTCAACCCAGTTGCTCCTGTAAAACTTAAAATTAATATGTCTTTGGACCTCCTAATTCCCTCATGTACCATAGCTGTGTAAAAGTTTCTCTTCAAGCTGTCTGCCATTCTTGGAATTTGAAATAGATCACCAGCTGTTTTTCCTTTGTTCATAGAATATGTTTGAGAAAGAATGGTGGGTGAGCACATCCCCAGGATTTGATAGGTCCCTACCAAAGCAGTCTTTTTGCCCTTCTTGTGTGCTTCCTTTTTGTTTTTCTATTTTAAAAAACTAATATATAAAACATTAGACTATACAGAAAGTGCCAAAAATGTGTACATATTTTAAGAAAGAAAAACTATTAAAATTATAATAGTGCATACAAATAACAAAAAAATACAAATCACGTTTGACTTCTGCAATTACAAGAGGTGCTCAAAGTGATTAACATCACTTATGTAATATATAGATAACATCTCTTAAAATGTATATACATTTTTGGAACCCCTGGTATTTACCCTTTCTTTCAATTGTAAAGGAACATCTATTACTATAATACCAAATTAGTTTAGATGCTCTGTCTTTACCTTCTAGATTTCATGTTTTTAAAACAAAGAATTAGAATTTTTATCTTTGTATACTTAAGACTTAAAATAATTCTTCCTTTTTTGATACCAAGAAAATTGTTATTTGCTTTACAAACAGATTTAACAATGATTTTGCAACATGTTAAAAGTCACCATTTTTCAGTAATTATAAAAAAGATTTTCCGAAGTAAAGACTTTTTTTATTTTATGGTTTTCAAGTATATATAATCATTCAGAGAAAGGGTTCAGTCTAATGTATGCCCTAACCAGATTTCCACAAATTATGACTTAATTACCTACCCTCCTGTCTTATATAATAGCTATTCTTAAAACACAGACACAGACACACACACACACACACACACACACACACACACAAGTTAGCACTTCTCTGAATAGTATTTTACTAAAAAAGGCTATTAGCAAAAAAAAAAAAAAAATGAAATAAAAAAATAAAAGAAAAAGAAATGACTGCTCCAGCAGTTGAATCCTCCAGTGTTTTTGTACTTTGTCTTTTAATATTTCATATGATTGTGGATATAAAAGAATAATTTGGTGTTTTTCAAAATTGTTCCATATCATTTTAACTTAAAAAACATAGGCAACTTACTGAACTCCTATAGGCTGTCTCCATTGGGTTTCTGTGGTTTAGGAGACCCCACCAGGCCAGTGCATGCTGGTACGTCATACTGATCAGCAGCCAGCTATCCATGGCAAGAATTGACCACCTCGTGGGATCTAGAATTTAAAGGGGGAAAAGTGAGTTGCAAATTGCTAATGTGCTGATTGCCCCATTTTGCTTGGGAATTAGAGGGCATTTAGGACCAGTTTCTGTGGTCATTGGAATGTGGTTAAAATTCCTTTGCAAGTAGAACTCTGGCGATGATGTTACTAACACTTACTGATACTAACATTTAATTTTAGCATCAAAGGAAATTGCTGTTGTGGCTTTACGTTTAGAACTCTTAGAGGTTGAAATTATTGGAATAAAGACTTGTTTGGAAAATTATAATGTTGATCCGTTATGTTTAGATAAGTATTCCAAATAGAACTACAAGGCTGTTGTACTGCATGCAGACTTCATTGAAATGTCTATGTTGCCATTATGCCCCACTCAGCAAAACACTGATAGTTTTAAAGCATTTGCTTCTTTAAACTGGAAAAACAGAGGGTCACGCTTAACCAAAAGTTGATAGCAGTGTGTTCATTGTTTCCATTAAATCAAAAAGCATGTTAAATATTTGTGTGTTTGCTTCTTTGCAGCTGGCAGCCAGAGAGGCAGATTCCATTCCATGATGTGAGATTCCCACCACCTGTAGGTTATAATAAAGATATAAATGAAAGTGATGAAGTTGAGGTAAGTTTCCTGTGCCATCAAGTCTTTAAGCACCAAAGTGGGAGCATTTAATTTACCTGTACCTTTTGCACCCCTTTGTCTTTAATACTGTGTAAACTACCTTAAGGATTTTACCTGTGATAGACATGTGCTTTTGACTGAGCTGTCTTTATAATGACTTGAAGTAATGCATGATGTTCAAATGCTGGCTGCCTGAGAAGTACTCCGGGCACATATTTGAAAGTCACTACTGATATACTTCGCCCACTAGTAACTCTCCTTTCCCACTTCCCTCAATCTCTCAATCTTTGGATTAGGAAAATTAGTTTTGAAAAGGAAAAGAACTCATGACTTACAATGAAGTATCACCCTAGAATTTCTTTAAGTAGCAGTAAACCTTCCTGGTATATTTTTAAAAAACATCTACAAGTTTCAGTATATACACATATAGGAAAACATCTTTTCACAGGGCTTGCACTTGGTGAATCACCTGCTCATGTACCATTGATATTTTTGACCAAAAGATGCTATGGAGATGTAACACGTTAACAAGAACATTGTGTTTGTCATTTCTCTAGCCACTGAACATTTTGGGAGGACTTAAGGCACTTTGAAGTCTGTTTTATGTTGTAGATGGTCTGTGTTCTATCCTGTCTTCTCCTTTCACATGTTCCATTTTAATGTTCTCCTCTTCTTTCTCCACAGTGTCTTGTTAGTTGAAACTTTATGAATATTTGTGACATGCAGACAGTGACTAAGTAGACATTTATATGGTAAAGTATAGTTGGTCTTTTCAATTTTTATTTTGTGTGCTAGGTACAGATGGTGCAGCAAAACAAAAGAGTCCGCTGCCTTTAATGAGGTCACATTTTAGTGAGGATAGCTAATGTGGCAGGTTTAAGTCCTAGGAAATAAAAAATATAAGAGGATGGAAAGTGAGATAGAAGCAGTAGTGCTATTGTAGCAGGTGCTCAGGGATGGTCTCTGGATCTCCAGGCCTGTATTCTTTGTGCTACCATTTTAAAGTAGAGATAGAATAAATTACTATTTATTTATCAAAAATGCACTTGGTACTTATTAGGTGTAAAGAACTGGGCTTGGTTTTGTGAGGAATCCCAGTAGGGACCACAAACACTGTTTATACTTGCAGACCTTTAGCTATCCACTTCACCCAAGTGACTACAAGTTTCCTGAATGCAAGGACTAAGACTTTTGGTCTGTCTATATCAAAAGTGCTCATAATACTGTCTGAATGGACAAAAGGGACTTTTTTTAAATTGAGTCACATGACAGGTGGTGACCAATGAGACGCTGTTGCTAGGGTGACCTCACTGTATTGCCTAACAGTAATATGTAACAGGTTATTGCTCTGGCTACACCAAAGTTGAAAAGGATTGATGATGGCAAGAGGGAAAGGTTGGTTAAATTAAGTTGTATTTAGTTACTGTATTGTGTAACCATTAACTTAGGTTATTAAAAGGAGGCAAGGTACCAAGTCTTTTGGTCTGTCTGTATCAGGAATGCTCCTAATAGTGATGGATGATGGATAATGGGGACTTTTATCCCAACTTAGTCACATGACAGGCAGGAACCAATGAGACACTGTTGCCAGGATGACCTCATTCCACATATGTTAATAAAAATTTCCAGGTTAGAGTACCGTTGATAGAAAGTTATGAGAGGAGTGAAAGGTAGGTTGCGTTAAGTTGTTTTTAGTCGCCGTGTTGTATAACTGTTAACTTGTAAAAGAGAGAGAATACTTGGAGCCTTGAGTTGCTAATTAACCTTAGGTTTTGTACCCCTCTCTCTCCTCCCCATCTTTCTTGTCCTCCTTGTTGCTGCTTTCTACTTCTGAATACTTGTTTCTCTCTCCATGTTGTCCATATTGTGTTGTCTCTTTTCCTATTAACTTTGATTTGCTAGTGTCTTCATAAAAGGTTCCATGCTCTACATCACAAGTGAACTTTGAATTGCTCACAAGAATTGGTTAGGAGAACTGATCCACAGTGTGTGAGAACAGGAAGGTGGTATCCAAAGGATTGCTAGCATAGAGTTGTCCATTTTAGTAGGGAGGGGACAGTAAACCAGATATTGACCAAACATCTGTCCACTTAGTCCCCAGGAGACATGAATGGTATACTTAGTGGGCTGAATGATCAGTGGCCTTACCAATTTAGTGAGCATGTAGCCAGGCAGTAGGCCAGGATCCATCATTTCCAGTTATTTGCTTACTAGAATAAAACAAAAACAAGTTTGTGGATTTTTAAGATACATTTTTCTAACTCTCAGAGTACCCCAGGAGAGTATGCACAGGTTTATGAGCAGTCATCTTTTCTTGAACATTCTTATTCAAGGTACTAATAATTACTAAAGTAGGACAGAGAAATAAGAAATCACTTTTTACAGGGCTCTGCTGGGTAATTAGGTAGTTTCTGATTAGGGATCTATGTCTAGCTGTAGGGGTACAATCTGATTTAAGGATATATCATATAGGTTTGAATGATACCCAAGCCATTTTAAGAACTTTTCTTTGATGTCTAATAATCTATAGATTTCTGAATGATATTAATTATGAAATATTCTGTTGTGATTTTTGTTTAGGTTTATTCCAGAGCAAATGAGAAAGAGCCTTGCTGTTGGTGGTTAGCTAAAGTGAGGATGATAAAGGGTGAGGTAGGAAAATGCAAATTTAATTTTTTTTCTTATACTATTTCTTTTCTCTAAACCCAGGTACAACATTTTAGTCTGGATTTGTATTTTAAAGTAATATCTAGTTTGAGTCATTAAAATGTTTTCTCTATATGTTCAGTATGTTCCATGTGTTTCAGTTAGTTGATCAAATACATTTTACCCACTAGAGAATTTAAAAATAACTGAGTAGGTATAGCTTATTGCTGTTACTTTAAACACTTTGACCAGGAATGACTTTCATTTATTTCTCTTAGTTTTACGTGATAGAATATGCAGCATGTGACGCTACCTACAATGAAATTGTCACAGTTGAACGTCTACGGTCGGTCAATCCCAACAAACCTGCCACAAAAGATACTTTCCATAAAATCAAACTGGATGTGCCAGAAGACTTACGACAGATGTAAGTTGGCATGCAAGAAATGCTGTGAACTTACAAATGATATGCAGTTAGATTTTAAAACATAAATTTTAAAATAACAGAAATACATTTTTAAATTTAGTGAAACTTGTTTGTTAAAGTAGTAAAAAAATGTGTTTGGCTTTTTCCAGTTATATGCAGTAGACTCTCAGTTAATTGACACCCATGAGGATTGGTAGATGACAGGTAAATGTAAGTAGACTCTCCATTAACCAGAATTCAAACAACTGACACTCTCAAGCGACCAGTAAAATGGAGATTTTGCTGGTTGCTTAAGTTATAGTTAATGGAGAGTCTCCCGTAATTAAGCCAGTATTGCACTTGTTTAAACTTACATGGCTAGATGCATGGTTAATGTACATTTGTTTTCTAAAATAAACTAACTTTGTTTGCAGAATTTTAAGATTTTAAAACATTACTACAGGTATTCTGTTGTAGGTGACAAATCAAATTCTGGACAATGAAGATTACTCCAGGTTCCTTCCCTTTTAGCTAATATTTTCAGATGAATGTGTAATAAGTACAGCAAAAGAAGTTTCACAAAATCATGTCTGTCTTATAATACTTGATCGGCAGTAATGCGTAAAGACATCTTGAGATAAGAGATTTTTTTCTAAAGATTTCATCGAGGGGATATAGTAAGTTTTACTTGGACATGTGCACTTTAGATAAGCATTAGCTTGCAGTTCAAACTACATAGGAATCTTGCTTTTTGATTATAGAGATTGCGTACGCATGTACGTGTTTGTGTCTTCTGATTTATTTATATTTTCTTCTATCCCTTAAATTGGTCAGCAGTTTTTCATTAGAAAAGAAACAACAAAACAAAGTCAGATACCCTGTAGATATCCCCAGAAGTTTTCAACAGTTGACACAAGAAAATTACTGACTTATATGTTACTGAAATGAGGAAGCCTACAGAGGAGTGTTGTTTCCCTAAATATGTCAGTAATAACATATTTGATAAACTAAGATCATCAGCAATCCCTTAGGAGCTTACCTTTTTTTTTTTCCTTTCTCTGTAATCTCAAGTGCTTGATGGAGCTGAGTATTTCAGAGATATACAGCAAAGGAATGGAACTTTTAAATGGATATAGTATATTTTGCATAAATTAAATTTAATATGAATCCACAATTCTAAGTGCAGATCTCTCTGCATGCATATGTTTATCCCAGTAGTTGGTAATGATTCATCTTAACTTCACAATGGATATTTAATTTCTAGGTGTGCCAAAGAATCAGCACATAAGGACTTTAAAAAGGCAGTTGGTGCCTTTTCTGTAACTTATGATCCAGAAAATTATCAGCTTGTCATTTTGGTGAGTATTCTGAGTTACCTATTTTGATATATATCATTTTGGGCATTTGCTTTGATAATAATGGTTTTAATATATATCTTTCAGTCTATCAATGAAGTCACCTCAAAGCGAGCACACATGCTCATTGACATGCACTTTCGGAGTCTGCGCACTAAGCTGTCCCTGATACTAAGAAATGAAGAAGCCAGTAAGCAACTAGAGGTATGTGGCTTTCCCTTGTACTGCTTTGTAAGGCTATCTAGAAATTATTACTGTTCATTTACAAAACTTGAATATGGACAGGCTGTCCTTTATTTGTAGTTTCTTGGCAATTCCTTATTTTCTGTATTTTAAAAAATTAAGTTGTACAAAGCATGATCATACTAAAGTTGCATGCCTGAGGTTTTAGAATTAAGTGGCAGTTATGTATATTAAGGAATTTCTGGCCACCTTATTTTTACTAGAAGTTCATCAAAGCAATACTAGAGAATATTTAAATATCTAATAATTCCTTTCATTATGTATGTTTATATATGTTTAGAAGAGTATAGAACTTCTTTATTCTAATTTGTTGTCACTCTTTAAAACACCTGTCTTCAGATTCCTGCCAGAGGCTATTTCCCTAACTTACTATTTCATCTCTTAAGGTGCATTTTATCTACTTTTATTAATCCTTAAATAATTTCCATCACCATACATTTGTCTTTATTGATAACTATCTAGTACTTCCATCCATTGCCTTAGAAACTAAATGGATTTGAGTTTAATGTGCCAACTGAAGCATAGTACTGTCAGATTCCAGAGTTCCTCATCATTATTCATTTTGTTAGAGAGAAAACGCAAAGTAGTTGAAACAGTAAAGAGAAAAGGAGTTCCAAACTACATTTTAAGAGAAAAGGTAGTCAAGGTGGTTGTATGGTAAAAAAATCCCTGTGAAACTTGCCACCTTTCAACTTGATGTGTGATTGCTGAACTCTTAGCAGGAAAGGAGACATTCATATCTCCCTTTTCTGGTTTTTTTGTTTTGTTTTGTTTTGTTTTGTTTTGTTTTGTTTTGTTTTTTACCTTATGGCCATGAGGTCTGTTAAATTGTTTTTTACTCTCATTATTTCTTGATGTCCCTGTGTTCACAAGTTTGTGGTTTTTTAGTGATTCTTTCATAACTTTTATGCCAGAACAGGCTCCTTACTTTAATTGTGAGTTTTACGGAAATATACTCATATACCTTCTCTTAAACATCTAATTCTTAAATGATCTGTTATCATACCTTTGGCTTAACATTTATCAGTGAATTATCAATGAAAATAATGAACCAGGTGAATGAACCAGGACTCGAAACACATGATTTCTTGAAAACTCCTGGGAATATTTGATACATTTGGTTCCTCTAATCTACAAAAAGGATGTTATACTTTCAAAAATTGTTTACAGTAGTTATACTCATTCATTGAAATTATCAGGTATGTTGAATAATGAGAAACTAGTAAGCATGCCTACCTTTTCTCACTACTAATATTAAAGAGATCAATGTATTCAGATGAGAAATTTCCATTTTTCAACATGAATGACTAATATGTTTGGTGTTCATTAATGGCATGCTAGAACTAAATAGTAAATTGGTATAATACTACTTAAAGAGAGTGATTATCCACAAGTTTTGGGTGTCATTACTGAATATTTGAAATAATTTATCACACTTGTGGATCCAGATCACGAGGTCTTACAGACTCATAATTTGAGGTTGCAGGTGCATATTGTAAGATAACGTGTAAATCTTTGACATTCTGTAATCATTCAATTTAATTACTGTTCCAGCAATTTCTATAATTCCTTTCCTCAGGTTGGGGACAGGGACAGGAAGGATGTCATTTTAATATCATCTCTTAATCAAAAATATGTCTAGTGATAAGTTATACAAATGACACTGTTTCCAGAAAAAATGTTTGTGTACGCACACACTCGCACGTGCCCGTGCACACACACACAGCTATCCTTTAATACAAATGAAGTGAATACAATTTTCTGTAGATATGGTACTTAAATATTTTTTTTAATTAAAGAACATTGAGACTGTCAGACCCAGTGAGCTGGGTTTATTTGGGAACATTTGATCTGCCTCTTAATCACTACATTGTTAATGTCATGGTTAACTGAGGCAGCCTTGCAAACAGGTTTTCAAAAGTTACCTTGGAATATTGTCAACAAATCCTTTTCTGTTAACAAAAATGTATCAAGTTGCATAGACCTTCATTAACCTAAAAAGAACTTATGCTGTGTAAGGTAATTTCTAAAACTTTAAATTTCTAACTACAACTAATTTATAGGCCCCTGATATACAGGGTCAAGTTAATTTACATGGCTGACCTAAATACAGTTCTCAGTAGTTGATAAAACGTATTAATCAGATGTGCATTTCTCTTCAGAGTTCAAGGCAGCTTGCCTCAAGGTTTCATGAACAATTTATCGTTCGAGAAGATCTGATGGGTCTAGCTATTGGTACTCATGGTGCTAATATTCAGCAAGCTAGAAAAGTACCTGGAGTCACTGCTATCGATCTAGATGAAGATACCTGCACATTTCATATTTACGGAGAGGTAAATATTTGATTAGTTGTTTTTTCTAAAATAAAAACCAGTATTTCAGTTGGATCATCTTTTGTCTTAAATCTTTTCTCCCTTTTATTAGGATCAAGATGCAGTGAAAAAGGCTAGAAGCTTTCTTGAATTTGCTGAAGATGTCATACAAGTTCCTAGGAACTTAGTAGGTGAGTCAAAAATTGCTGTTGATATATACTACAAAAACAGGGAGTTCCCTGATGGTGTAGTGGCTTAAGGCTTTGGCGTTGGCACTGTCAGCACTGTGGCCTGGGTTCGATTCCCAGTCAGGGAGCTACCCACATACCAAAAAACAAACAAACAAACAAAAATAATAATTAGGTAAATAATTTATACCTATAGAATTTCATGTTACTCACTCCTGGGTCATTTAATTGAAGTTTAATCTTTGAAATATGGTCTGTTGCTATAGTGTACAGAAAACATTTGGTAGATGTAATAGTGATTACATTTCAGAAGGTGTGCAAAAGATACTGCTTTGCTGGTTCAAACCTCCTAGTGCCTGGAAAGATAAATTTTGCCCAGCCTCTACACTGTATGTTTTACTTAAGTATATTAAAATTAAATATATATTTTTCCAAATGAATGGCATTTAGGGGCTTTATAATTTCAAATAGATTGATATCTAATCCCTCTAATGGGGCTATAAAATGATAGCATTCTTAATTATCTCTGAGTTGAAAATCTCAATGTAAGTTACTTTAATAAGTTATAAAGCTATAAGTAACTCCAACTGTTTCTTGGGATTTCTGCAATATCAATGGTAATTCCTTTTTTTTTTTTTTTTGTTACATCCTCAAACCCTCTTCCCTTTGGCAGCCATCAGCCCAGTTGGTCTTTATATCTATAGATCTGTTTCTATTTTTTGTTTATTCATTTTTTTAAGATTCCACATGTAAGTGAAATCATATGGTATTTGATTTTCTCTAAGTTATTTCACTTAACATACCCTGTGAGTCCATCCATGATATTGCCAGTAGTAAGATTTCTTCCTTTTTAAAGACTGAGTGATATTCCATTACACAGTGGAATATCAAAAGTTAATTCACTCAGTCATTAAAAAATTAACTTCATAGTTCATTTTGCAATGGAATATCACTCATTTATTAAAAAAGAATGTGGTCTTGCCATTGGCATGCATATACTGTGTTTTTCCGTGTGTAAGACACCCCCATGTATAAAATTTCTGCTTTTCTAACCAAGCATTAAGAAATCAGTAGCAACCAGTTACTCCCATGTATAAGATGACCCCCAATTTTTGGTCTAACAATTTTAGACAAAAGTATCATCTTATATATGGAAAAATATGGTACACTTGTGTGTACACACACACACATACACACGAATATCAGTCATTAAAAAGATGAAATCTTGAAATTTTGCCATTGGCCAACAAGATGGATGCACACACAACACATACACATACACACACACATAAAGTAAATTGTATTTATCCAGTCATCTGTTGGTGAGCATTTTAGTTGCTTCCATATCTTAGCTATGGAAAATTAAAAGTGCAGTGAACATAGGGATGCATATATCTTTTCAAATAAGTGTTTTGGACTTCTTTGGATAAATACCCAGAAGTGGGATTGCTGGATCATATGATAGTTCTATTTTTAATTTTTTGAGGAATCTCCATACTGTTTTTTATAGTGCCTACACCAATTTTCTTTTTTTTTTTAATTCATTTTTATTATTAGACTTATTGGGGTGACATCTGTTAGCAAGGACTACATAGGTTTCAGGCACACAATTCTACAGTGCATTGTCAACTTGATGCATCCCACCAACAGTGCACAAGGGTTCCCTTTTCTCCACATCTTCACCCAGAGTTGTTTGTTGATATTTTTATAATCACTATTCTCACAGGTGTGAGGTGGCATCTCATTGTGGTTTTGATTTGCCTTCCCCTGAAGTTTAGTGGTGTTGAGTATCCTTTCGTAATAAAAATAGATTATACCTGTGGTCTTAATTGGAGAGGATTTCAAAAGTGACCTTTCATCAGAAAACGTGCTAACATACAATGAGCCTGATTTTTGTTTTGTTTCTAATTAGTAAAATATAACAGTTCTGGTTTAGAGATTGTCTACTGTGACACTGGTAATGTTGGGAGTTTTCAGAAAGCATTTTTGTGTAACAAGATTTGGCAAGGCAGATCTTCAGGGAGATGTCTAATCAACGTTGCATGAATTTTCTTTGAGTCCCACAATATGATTTATAGTCTCTTTATTTTCACAAACTCTATAGTATGTACACTAATTTAACTTTCTTTTCTAAAAATTAGCTTATCACCCACTTTGATAGTGAATTGGTTTAATTTCTCAGTCAGCTATAAAGTTAACACAGAATAGTCAAGATATTAATAGAAACATATGCCAAAAATCTTAATTTTCTTTCTGCTAACTCATTTAGACCTTTATTAAATAAAATCAGCATTAATTCATGAAAATATGTGTTATAGATTTAAAACAAACTGTGGGAAGATTCCATGTAACTTCTGTCCTCGCCCACTCCTTTTTATTTAATGAGAGGAAGAGCAGAAATAATTGATGAAAGTACCTAGATCAGTTGTCCTGATTTAGTGTTGACAGTTTTGTTTCCTGACCACTGCCTAGTTAGAAAAGGTTATGAGGGTGAGTGAGGCTGCCACATGTAGGAAGAGTACCAAGGCAGTGCTGATTAGAACCACATGATATTGTTTAAGAAGACTTTTTCTGGGTTCTTACTGGGTTTGGCTCAAAACAAATTTGGCTTCCAGTTTCTTCTCCATCCAGTACCTTGGGAAAACCCTTGGAATCAGATGTAATTTACATGCAGATTTTTAGAATCAACTATTCTTACATTTGTAATGTCTCGCTTTATATTAATGCACGATGATGGCTATGAAAGCCTTCATTTCTCAGTTAATTATTTGACTGAAATTTATAAAATGAGAGAGAATCCATTGTCTGTTCATTACTAGTAGTATTTGAAGTCTTTGGAGTTTTAACAGATGTTACTGAATAATATTAACTGGTTTTGAGCTTTTTCATTGTGGTTTTGAGTTATCTTAAAGTTATTTCTTAATCTTTTACCCTGACATTAATCCCTTCACTTTTCAATGTACTGATATAATTCCCGAGTAACACACAGGAATAATATTTTGTTAACACATTGGCCTGAAGAATGTTCACTTCTTTTAGATGTACATGTGTGAAGCTGCTTCAGCCACTTGAAAACTTTACGTATCTTTTATAAATATGCCATATAAAATTCTAAAAATGCAGTCACACACCACATAATGAATGGTGTTTCTGACAACAACAGACTGTATACTTTGATAATCCCATAAGATTATAAGGGAGCTGAAAAATTCCTGTAGCTTAGTGACATGGTAACATCACAGCACCACACATTACTTACATGTTTGTGGCGATGCTGATGTTAATCTTGTGTTGTTTTATATAATAACGTTCTGTACAGGTTTGTAGCCTAGGAGCAATAGGTCATACCACATAGCCTAGGTGTGTTGTCGGCCTAACTGCCTGGGTTTGTATAAGTGCACTTGGATGCTTGTACAATGACAAAATCACCTAGCTACGCATTTCTAAGAATGTATCTCCATCATTGAGTGGTGCGTGACCTTATTTACCATAAGTGAAGAAGTAGATTTAAGTGAGGTACAGATGGAATTGAAATTGTCAAATAAATACACAAATGTATTTTCTGTTATCTATCATTTCCCTTAATTCCTTTTGTAGAAATTTGCAGAAAGAATGATATACACCTCTGGGACAGCAAATTTAGAATGCACCCTTTTGTGCAAAATAAGAGCCTATCTTTAAACTGCCTTACAAATTCAAAATTATCCAATCAGTTCACCATTATTAATCAACTCTAGTACCTCACCAAAGGAGTATAAATAATCATCACCTAATAAAATGGAAAGCCAGTTTAACTGTCTTTTTGAAGAGTCTGTTTTGGTTTTGAAATTTTATATAAACTAATGTGATAATTTACAGTGGGTGTGCTTACTGGTTTGAGGTATGTATTCTTAAAACCAACATGAATTATTCATTTCTCACCTTAGGCAAAGTAATAGGAAAAAATGGAAAACTGATTCAGGAAATTGTGGACAAGTCAGGAGTTGTGAGGGTGAGAATTGAGGCTGAAAATGAGAAAAATGTTCCACAAGAGGAGGTATGTTTCTGGTTTGTAAAATAAAAGTTTTTATTGTTTTCTCTGACATAATTAATTTAGAGGTATGCTTATAACGTGTATGTACAAATTCTGATTATTGGGCTGCCATTTAATGTTAAAGTTGTAGATAATGGCCTTTGTCTATTCTCTGTGATTTGGGATTAGTCATTTTAATCCCTTTAAGTCTTACTTCTCAATCTTTAAAATGGGTAGTCATAAATATAAAAATACGTTTACAGCACTTTTCAAATATTACTTAAAGTTACTGACCGAGACAAATTTGCAACCCTGCTTAGATTTTCTGGCTTTCATCCTTTAGGCTTTTTAGTTTGTACGTATATGTTTATTTGATATGTTTTAAATTTTTTACTGGGTATAACATCACTTCCCAATTTTTAAAATTTATAACCCTAGCTTTTATCTTCATGAATACTCATATATCCTTTTTGGTAGCAACTTTCAAAGTATTTTTTGAGGTGGGGGAAGCGAGGTTATGCTCTCTGTACGTTGATACTGTTTAAAATAAAAATCTCCCAAATTGCCATGATCTTCATATATCGCCTAGCCTGTTTTTCTTCTGTGAAGGGTTCTTTTGGGTTTTTATTGCATGATTTTTCTATTTTGTAATTTTGTTTACTAAAACTGTTTATAATAGTTTATGTTCTTAAAATGTGGTCACTGATACAATAATGTGGCTAAATAAAGTCTTAAAAGTTTATTCTTTGCTCACTTTTGTGTTTTGCATTTTTTACCAAGGAAATTATTCCACCAAATTCCCTACCTTCCAGTAACTCAAGGGTTGGTCCTACTCCCTCGGAAGAAAAAAAACATATAGATATAAAGGAAAACAGTGCTCATTTTTCTCAACCTAATAATACAAAAGTCCAGAGGGTAAGATATATTTGTCACTTTCAATTACACTCAAAGTAATTTCTTCAACCCAAATGTTACAGTTGGTGTTTTGGGTGTTTTCTCTGGTTAGGCTTATAGGCTACTCATGTTATATATATTTTTTTTTTTTTTACAAATCTGATTGCTAGCTTTGTAATATATGAGATATTATAAACCAAAATGATAACTACTTTTCAGTTTATTCACAATGACAAATCGTATGCTGTAAACATAAAATATGGGGTTGCATTTAATGGTCACATTTTTCTTTTGAGGGTGGAATTTAGTTTTTTTTTTCATTCTGTATCTCTTGAAATTTTGCAGGTTGTAATAGCTCAAAATGTACCTTCTGTTAGATGCATTAGTAACTACTTAAAGCCATATTTTAGAGACTGCTTTTCAATATTTGAACTAACCTATTTAGAAATGGGTTTAGAAGTCCTACAGTGAAAGTCCTGCGTTCAGGCTTCTGTGTATCATTTGTTATAGTTAATGACATCACTTGCATTCCTTATACTGCTTTAGGTGTTAGTGGTTTCATCAATTGTAGCAGGGGAATCCCAGAAACCTGAACTCAAGGCTTGGCAGGTAGGAAAACATTCCTTGAAAAATACCTTTTAATTTTATATTTTAATGTGTATTGCCCTTGTTAAGAAAGACTACAAATGATCATCAATGTTGGAGGCTGGTGGAGTATTTGTGGGTATGTGGATCCATTGCCCTGGGGAGAAAGCTCACATTCCTTCCTCTTGCTCATAAGGCCTTTTTTTTTCCCCATGGACACCTGTCCAGTGTCATCTGTCATAACTCTTCCTCCTTGCACTCTAGAGAATCCTGAGCCATACTGAAGTACTTACAGTTCTCTGAACACTGTTATATGTACCTTCTGTTGCTTCTAAATAGATGTGAATGTTTTCTCCACCTAGAGTACTTCCCCCTGCCACCTTGCTTTGACCTTACTCCTTATGCAGCTTTCCATGTGTACTCACCATAGGTCCCCTCCCCAAGACTGGCCCAAGAGCCTTTCCTCGTCCCATGCTCCAGTATGCTCACCCTATTGTACCACTTAGTACATGGACATTTACTTGTCAGTCTCCTCAGCCACATTTTATGTTCCTTGAGTGCAGGGACATCTACATGGCCCGTGAGAAGTATTTATGGGACAAATGTTATGAGTCACAAGAGAGTCAAAGCAAAAATGCCATTTTATAACTTGAAGTGGATTGGTTATTTCTCTCTGTTGGACAGGCCCATTCCCATCCCAGAAAAGGCAGGGTATCACTTTTTCCTGGTATCCATATAGAAGGCCACCGTTCTACTTTGACTGTTTTCATTTTAATTTACTATTCTGATCCACGAGCATTGTGCTTCAATTAGATTGACACTTAGGTACTCAGTGGTTTGGACATGTTGAAAGAGAAAAATGTTTAAAATTGTTTGTTCCATTTTTTTCCAAAGTCAATCAAACATAATCTGTGACATGGTTTCAAAGCTTGTTTTTGTTGTATGTGATCCACAGGGAAGGGTGTAGCATTTTATCATATGACTTTTTGGGAAATAATATGGTTAACTGCTTTGTAACAGAGTCAGTTGGGGAAAAACTCAATAGTCAAAAATATTTTTGAGAAAAAGAAATCTGATTTATAGGCCTGATTATTTCCATAGTTCATACATTATTTGATGCAAAAAAATTCCATCTGAAGCCGATGGGTTTTCAGTGGCACCTGATTCTTCAGGTGGTCGTCGCTACCAAGCAGTGCCTTACCTACCAGATGAAGGTCAGCTATATTTCCTAATTGTCAGTTTGTTCCCCATCAACAGCTACATTCATGTGGAAGGAAAAAGGAAAAAAAATGTGTTCTAGCCCCATATCCATTTAAGATGCTGTGTACTGAATGCAAGCAAGCAAAAGCAGCCCAGCAGTAGCCACATTCCTATCAAATGAATGGTCTTTTTAAAAGAATGATACTTGCTAAAGAGACAGCTTTTCGGCTTCTAACACTTAGAAACTTCACATAGAAAATTATAATATATTTAAATAAAAGCCATCTTAGGCTTTTCTTTAGTCACTTGTGAATATCAGTAACCATGTGTGTTTTTTCAGAAGCAAAATATTGAACTGTTCTCAACTGTGAATGTCATAATTGCAAGCAATTTGTTTACAAAACTGGCCTAAGCTTCCCTGTAACTTGTGCTAAGAAATAGATTTTTTCTCATTTGCACTGATGGGCTAGAAATATCAATTTTTAGTGTACTCCCCTTTAAAAATCTATAACCTCATGTTAAAATAGTACCATAGAGAGATGAAACTTTCCTTATGAGTCAGTCAGGCTTTCACAATTTTTAGAGGATATTTTTGAAATGTATTGAAATGCTAAATTTTGTGCTCATGGATATGCCAAGTTTCTTTCTCTGTCACAGAATAATTATTAGTGTATCCTACTGTTCATATGTGTGTGTGTGTTGTTTGTTTGTTTTGTGTTCTATTGACTTGATTAGCAGAATTGATTTAAATTTCACTTTTGGACCCTAGTATTTCATTTTAAATGATCTTTTAAAAGAATTTGATCTCGATATAACTTGTAGTAGATGAATTCAAGTATTCTAAACTATTTATTTTATTTTACACATCTCATGTTAAAGCTTGTTATAATTTTGAACCACATTATTTGTGACTTTGCCAATATTTAACTGTAGTGTTTAAAATATAATAGCCTGATACACTTAAGGGGTTGCTATATTGATCTGTCCTTATTCACAGAAGATGTGTAAAATATACCAATTACTTTTGTTTTTATGCACTGCTTTATATTTTCAACATATATTTGTGTACCTTCTATTTATCAGACCCTGTCATTGTCAATATTTGCATTTTTTCAGATTAATGCATCATTAATTTTACAGGATCATTGTTGCCATTTCTTTTTCAGGGTATGGTACCATTTGTTTTTGTGGGAACAAAGGACAGCATCGCTAATGCCACTGTTCTTTTGGATTATCACCTGAACTATTTAAAGGTGAGAACAGAAAGAGCTTTAAATTCTAGTCCTTTTTGCACTAAAATATAAAAACTCCATAATAAACCTTTCAGCAAGTTAAGATATTCTCTACATTACATTGAAACACCTGTAAAAAGTAATAGAGAAAATACTCTGTTCAGCTCTTTATATTCTTTCTGAAAGCACAAGTGAATTTTTATCATCATTATAAATTAGAGAACCAGAATCTCAGTTCTCAATAAATTTTCCTATTTTCCAATATTCTTCTGTTAAATCCTTACACTCAATTTAGGTAATCCTCTACATTGCCTTTTCATTCAGTTAATCTTTCTAGCCTTTGTGAATTTTTCCCAGGCTGAATTTTGTATCTGTAGTACTTGCATTTGTTGTCCCTTTTATGTCATTTTATCATGAAAATCCCAGAATTTCATGAAGTCTTCTTTTGATTTGTTTACTCTTCATATTTTTCTCTATACTCTTATACCAAATAGAATTGATTTGTGTCTTGTAAATGGTCATTTTAGTTAGTGTTTGTAGCAGTTATGCTTTTTCTAGATTGTAAACTGGAAAGCAGGAACCATGAGGCTATAAGGTGTAATAGAAAGAGCACAGGAAAGGCACTGCAGTAATTTGCTTCTAGTTTCTTCTGCCATAAACTAGCCCTGTGACTTTAGGCAAGTTGCTTCCCTAGACTAGATGCTTTTTAAAATTCCTTTCTTCCAAAATGTTCTGTAAGTCAATGAAATGGAATCTTACCCATGTTACGTGTATAATTCATTTATATCTATGTGTACCAAAATTATAATGTAACTGGTACTAAATAAGATTTTAAAAGTAGTCCAACTCTATTTTATTTATGATGATATCTGAATGATTTATTTGCTGATTTCTTAAATTAAACAATTTCTACTTGTATGAAAATTAGGAAGAAAGTTTATACTACCTAGACAGTTCATTCTTGTCATAGTTAATTAATAACTGAAAGCAGGAAGGTTTTATCCAGCATGGCTTGCATGGGTAGGACACCCCATTGACTTGCTTATTTGTTTTTATTTTAAAGTTTGTTTTATGCATAATCTGTTGTGTTTTCCTTCAAACTTTTAGCTTAAATTAATTCTGAAGACCTGGAGCGTTAGGGTTGTATTGTATCAATCCCTTATTCTTTTGAGTAATGTTCTTTCTTAGATCTTTTAATTTATTCTTCACAGTTAAATATCTTTTTTGGTTATCAGCAGATGTCCTGTTACCATTCTTTCCTTCACCAGTTCTTCTCTTGATTGGGCCTGGCATCTCTCACCAAAAGGTGACTGCTTTGCCCCAGTGAGATTTACCTGGACTACCATTATGTTTTACAAGACATTCCCTTCCATGAGCTATATAACTATACTTTTAAAGTAAGCCACTCACTCAGCTGCAATCTCTCCTTTGTTCAAGTCCTCTGTAAAACAAATTCTAGTTCAGAGCATAGATCAAACTCACTTCGATCCTTACCTGCCCTTTCTTTTCCAGAAGATGCCACAACCAAGATTTTAGGAACTTAGTTTTTCAGAGGCTTCTCCAGTGACTGTTTATACAGACAGTTCAGTCCCTCTGATGGCTTTTGCTAGACTAAGACACCAAGTACTACTATAGTTATGGATCCAGCTCCCTATAGCCCATAAATAAGACTTTTACAGGGAGATTGGAAGGACAAGGGTTATAATTTAGGCTTCATGTGGATTTGACAGAGCCCAACATATTGAAAGCACTGTGTGAAAGGGCCTGTTCAGTGGATCCCCGATACATATTTTGATCAACTAATTTATGCTATGTGCTGTACTTGTTCTAGCAGAGTTGTGGTCTTTAAGAGGTTGTCAAGGCATGATATAAGACCTCACTTTTTTGGTCAGTTATTAGTTTTCTTTCCTTCCCTATATGAATATGAACATTTTCAGTTCATTTAACATAATTGTTCTTTAATTATATAATCACATCCGAAGACCTACTGTAGTATATGTTCTTTGAAAACACAAAATGGCTCAAATTCATTGCTTTGTAAATGAAGATATCAACTGGCGAATCTGTTTCAATTCAGATCACTTAAAATGTGTGATATTTTAGGATTAGCTGGTTAAACCTTAAATGTCAATTTTTTGTATTCGTACATTTTAGAGTTGTTTTATTCAATATCCTATCATCAAGAAGTCCCAAGACTAGCATATCCGTGCCTTAGCAGATTCCATTGGATAATAATGCCAAATAAAACAATTTTAAGTTCTCTCAATGAGTATTTCTGTTATGCCTCTAATTCTGGACATCAATAATATGTTATCTGTAGTAATTTTCTTGTTAAGGAGGTTACTCACTTTCCTGATAATTCTGTGTAACAGTGTTTACTATAAATTTAGAACTGAAATTGAAATATTTCCAGTGTACGTTTTATCTGATGAAAAGGAGAAAGGTATTACTAATATTAAGTAAAATGTCAAATTATTTTTACTGTTATCTTGTATATTTTAAATAGGAAGTAGACCAGTTGCGTTTGGAGAGATTACAAATTGATGAGCAGTTGCGACAGATTGGAGCTAGTTCTAGACCACCACCAAATCGTACAGATAAGGAAAAAGGCTATGTGACTGATGATGGTCAAGGAATGGGTCGAGGTAGTAGACCTTACAGAAATAGGGGGCACGGCAGACGCGGTCCTGGATATACTTCAGGTACAAACTAAGCATTTTACTCAGTAACTTTATCTGTTCCTAGACTTAATAGCTGCTAATCTCTAATATTCATTAGTATCCCATTATAACAGTTTCTTACTACATGGTTTCCAATTCACAGTGGGACAAATTGTGTTGTAAGAGACATAGAGTAATAATAATAACACATAAAGTTCACAGGGCAGGTGTGAGTTCTTTTCACTTTCTGACTGGGGATAAATCTGCTTAAGCCCTAGTGTGTTGATTTCCTTCTTAAGGCCTTTCCTGATTTTATTACTGTACAGCCAAAACTTTTTTCATTTGTGTACTGTGGCTCATATTTTGTCAGGCATGTGCTGGTCATACTTGCTGGATGGACTGTGTAAATCAGGGGTCTGCATCCTGTGGCTGATAAGGTGATTTTGAATGGCATAGCCAAAGTCAGCCCTAGGCACAGTCAAGAAGTAGGCGAAGTTTCTCTTTGCCTTCCCAGCTCTTCTCTCAGTGCTTCTTTCTTCTCTCCCACTACCTTTCACTGAACACTGTTCACACCTGCCAGTGCCTACTGTCTTTCCTGCTCAACTGTGTATCTACTATGTATCTTGTTAATTATGGTATGAGGTATAATCCATCTCACAAATATTTGCATTTCAAAAGGGAACTCTTTAAGATGGAAAAGCCTTCAAGATCCACAGGAATGAAGCTATAATGGTGAAGCTATAATTGGTCATTAGCTCCAACAGAGGAAGAGAGAGAGGTAGTAGAGTTGATATTCTGGAGTTGGGGAGAGACATACCTACTCCTAAGGCCAACCTAACCCCTAATCCCTCTCCCCAAAATCTGTTGTTTTTGTTGTTGAAGTCCCACCTCACTATGGAGCTCTTTTTCCCGACTCCCGTCCCTTATGTTATTAACCCACTCCCTCAAGCATAACGAGTTTATTATAATAGTTCCTTTATTGATGATAAATTACTCCAGTGGGGATGGGAGGGAAGATTGTGGACGAAGAACCAAGTATATCCCAGTTAGGCTAGTTCAATCCCTGATCCCACAAGAGACTCTTCCCTTCCCTGAGGCAGTTGTACTGGTGGCCTTCTTTGCCACCAATTCAGAGGTGACCAAAATGCTAGCATTCCCCTGTGTCCCTTAGCCAAACTTTGTTAAAAGGAACTCTCTTTATAGAGATGTTTATTTATTTATTTATTTTTTATTATCAAGGTATTGCATTTAACTGTTGTAGATAACTTTTCCTCCAGAGAGCACAGATGTTTAAAGGAGTACAACAGTTTAATGAAGTGGCATACTCAGGTTTGAACTTAGATAGCTAATAAAATATCTTTTTTAAAAATATAAGAACCAAAAAGGTTTAAAACCAAAGTTACCTCAAATATTGTGAAACCCTTCAATTTTGAATTTAAGATGAATTGTTTTATAAAAGGGAAGGTGATAATATTCTTGGAGGGTTATAAATTAGGAAGTGTATTGGATTACCCCTGAAACGTCTCTGGAAGCTTCTGTTAACCTAACTTTTTTTTTTTAAGTCGGACAATGGTATATAACTTTTAACTCTCGATAGGAACTAATTCTGAAGCATCAAATGCTTCTGAAACAGAATCTGACCACAGAGACGAACTCAGTGATTGGTCATTAGCTCCAACAGAGGAAGAGAGAGAGAACTTCCTGCGCAGAGGAGATGGACGGCGGCGTGGCGGTGGAGGAAGAGGACAGGGAGGAAGAGGACGTGGAGGCGGCTTCAAAGGTACAGAGGTTTTCATTTGTTGAGAAAGAAAAGTGAATTGTAACAACTTCCTGAAGTTCTGTGAAAAATCTTGATGATTTAACACAATTGTTACCAAGGCTCCATTTCTCCTGTTTTGTACTAGTCACCATAGGAAAGGCTCAGCCTCTACTTCATATACTAATTAACAGAATATTAGACAGCCTCCCCTCATGGTTATTGTAGAGTATATGAATAAACACTGATAGCTAGTTCAGCTTCTTTGGGGATTCTACAATTGATGCAGAATTATAATTCCTTTGAAGTATTCTCTCTTTTTTGGTAGAAGGCTAGATTATTCACCATTATGTAACTGGAATCACTAGGTTGTTGATTATATTTTAGATACTGTGGGTGGTATAAATAAATTGAGGATATGGAAATAAAGAGTTTCCAATAAGCATGTTAGAATCAGTAACTGTTGAACCTTTTTAAAAAATCCCTGTAGGAAATGATGATCACTCCCGAGCAGATAATCGTCCGCGTAATCCAAGAGAGGCTAAAGGAAGAACAACAGATGGATCCCTCCAGGTAAACTCATGTACCTCTTTTCATCTAAATTGAATTATGGTAGTTTGAAATTTATAAGTTTATTTTACTTTATTTTTAAATATATTCAAAGACTGTGAATTTCTATATATGTGAAATAAATTTCTTTCACTGTTATAATTGTAAGCAATCTTAGTGCAAGTATACAAAGATCTCTCCAGAGAATATGCAGTCTTAAGTGTTTGTGAAGACTTTGACAGCCACATTATGACTTCAGTAACACATGTGTGGTCCCTCTGATTCTTCCAAGAAAAAAATACCCCAGAATGTACTGACAGAGACCTGAGTAAGCCTTGTGTGTCTTTCCTCCCCTGAGTAGCAGGGATAGACTGTCCTCTTTAAGTGGAAAGTAAGGAAAAGAAGGTATCTATCTCATGGATAGTAATTGTAATAGACAGGTTTGATCATACTCAGCTAGAACCTGCTGAATGAGTCAGCTTCTTATTTATACTCAGCCTCTGTTCTGAGACTCTCATCTCAGTTGGTCATCACTTGTGCTGAGCCCATTGTTAAATAATTTTAAAATTACCCCTGAGCATATCCACATACTTTTGCTAAGTGTTTTATCTAATATAATCTTACAGCAGCCCCCTGAGGTAATTAGCTTTATTATTCTGTTTTATAGGTGAATAAACTGAAGTTTTACTAAAGATTCAGTCCTTTGTCCAAGGTCACATGGTTAGCATACAGTGGAGTGATACTCCAACCCTGGTGTCTGATTCCCAGAACCCATGTTCTCCTGTTTCTTTGACTCTTAATTTTTAATCCAGCTAATTAGGGTTTCTCCTTGACTATAGATTGGTTTGGGACCAGCACCCAAGATTAATAGGAAATAATTTTTGAAGAGCAGAAACTTCATGACAGAATGTTCTTCAGAATTCATAGCAGTTTTTAAGTAGGTGTTAACTACTGGTGGGTTCTTCAGGAGCTGCATAGAAAAGACTTTAGATAAAGAGAGGGATGAAATAATGTCCGTACATGTGCTTTACAAAGATGTAAAGCATTCATACGTACCAGTTTTGTAATTCTCTACTTAAACTGACATGTTCAGTGAAATTGTCAATCTTATCCCATTGGTTAAAAGGATGCATATTTGTAATTATATTTATAATTAAAACAGACTGTCGGAAAAAGGTTTCTTATGTATATATGAGAATAAGTCTAAACCAAAGCACAGAACCCTTAACAATAAGGCATTTAGAATGGACACCCAGACCCAAAACTTAAACTTTGAAATTACAGTACACCATCTTGGGATATATGTAGCATTTTTACTTAAAGCAGATCAATATGTGTAGTTGTTCTAGACCCATTGGTCAATATTACTTTTCCTTTTGATAGCTCCTAGAATTCTGTTAGCAGTGGTTTTTTTAAGTGTTCATTGTTGGCACTTAAAATATTGGCATAAACCTTACAATGTTTATGCCAATATATTTTTTTTAAATTGCATTCATCTTTACACTCTTCCTGGGATTCCAGTCCCTCTACACACAATAGTGTCTTCAAATTTCCCTATACTGTTTTTAACTCTTCGGACAGAGCTCACATTATATGATCATCTGACTTGCCTTACTGAAATATAAGCTACTAGAAACCAATGCTGATGTTCTACTGTAAGACAATGGGAACCCTCAGTATAGAGAAACCTGATCATACCCATGATAGATTATAAAGATATAAACTGAAGGCTAGGTTTCATAATCTTTGAAAAATAATTCATTCTTTTGGACTCTAGTATTATAGCCATGTATGTATTATAGTCAGTAATAATTCATTTTAACTATTTGTTTCTCACTGTTTTATTCTGCTTAGAAGAAGACACAGTAGAATTGTGAGTTTTTATCTAACTTTGGATGCATTGAGATGACCAGTGTGTTCCAGTTAAAGAAGAGAAGTGTTCTAAAATTATAAAACAAATAAAGATCCTACTTGACCTAATTTCTTGCACTTGTATTTGCACCTCAGTCTCTTTCTCCATATAACATGTGGAATTTACACTTCAGGCTTAAATTTCTTGTCAGGCCAATTACAGATTACAATAGGATATGATCTTTGTATATAACAACTATAACTTGTTTTAGATCAGAGTTGACTGCAATAATGAAAGGAGTGTCCACACTAAAACATTACAGAATACCTCCAGTGAAGGTAATCGGCTACGCACGGGTAAAGATCGTAACCAGAAGAAGGAAAAGCCAGACAGCGTGGATGGTCAGCAACCACTTGTGAATGGAGTACCCTAAACTGCATAATTCTGAAGTTATATTTCCTATACCATTTCTGTAATTCTTACTCCATATTAGAAAACTTTGTTAGGCCAAAGACAAATAGTAGGCAAGATGGCACAGGGCATGAAATGAACACAAATCTTGTTTAATAATTTATTTTATTTTTGGTATTGGCCATAAGCAACAGTTTTCAGATTTGCACAAAAAGATACCTTGAAATTTTGGAATACTGCTTTTAAGTACACTTTAACACTTCAGGACAGGATTTTAGTTTGGCTTATTTTTTAAAGTATGGAGAAGTGATATTCTTTATTAATCTGGATCATTTCCTGCATTGGGTGATAACTCACTGGTACATTTCAGTTTTTCTGAATAAATAGCATTTATAGTAATCATATTAGACTTTTGTTTTTCATTCTCATTGCAATACTATGTCATTTCATGTCCTGTGTGAGTTTATGTTTTGGTCCACTTTTCCAGTATTTTAGTGGACCCTAAGATGTGTGTGATTGTGACGTTTGTCATTTTCATTAGCAAAAAAAGAAAAAAAAAGTTGTATGATCTGTGCCTTTTTTATATCTTGGCAGATAGGAGTATTATATTTGGATGCAGAGTTCAGGGAAGATAAGTTGGAAACACTAAATGTTAAAGATGTAGCAAACCCTGTCAAACATTAGTACTTTATAGAAGAATATGCATGCTTACCATATTTTTTTTCCTTGCATAAACATCAGGTTAGGCAGTATAAAGTATAGCACTTGTTTTTGCTTAAGTTTTGTTGCACTGAAGTTTGACAAATAGTGTTATTGAGGGATGTGTAAATTTTTTCTGTATAGACAGGAGAAGAATTAACTATCTTTTCATTTGAGAGATGCTAAAATGTTTTCAGCTAGGAACAAATCTTTTTGGTCGAAAGTTGGTAGGATATGCCTGCTCTTTGGCCTGATGACCAGTTTTAACTACGAGCCTTTTTTGATTTTGTCCTTTCCTGCCCCTCGTTTTGTGAACTTTCTCATATTTTAATTTCAAGTTTATTTCCAGGAGATAGAAAAGTCATTTCCATATGTGTATAATAATCCTGTGAAGTACAGGTACTTTGTCTAAGAAATATTGGAAGATGGTTCAATGTTTTGTAAACTTTGAAATACTAAGTCTAATAATGTATAAGCAGAATCGGAGCACAGACTAGAATGGTTAACAAACATTTTTTTTTTTTCTTTAGGTCTTTTTTTTTTTTTTTGACGTGTTGGGTTTAGATTTTGGTTTTGAGTCTTTTTTTTTTTTTAATGAATTAAATTTACTGAGAAAAGTATGTGAAGGACCTTCACTCTAAGATGTTATATTTTTCATAAAAAATAACTCCAAGTAGGAGTACCACTGAATATGTACAGAGCCGTAGAAACCGAAGTTCTGCCTCTGATGTATTTTGTGAGGTTGTTTCTTTGAATTTTCATTTTACAGTTACTTTTCCTTGCATACATATAAGCATATAAAAATGGCAAAAAACTGCACATGATTTCAAGAATATTAAAAAGTCTTTTAAAAGTATTGCCAAACATTAATGTTGATTTCTAGTTATTTATTCTGGGAATGTATAGTATTTGAAACAGAAATTGGTACCTTGCACACATCATCTGTAAGCTGTTTGGTTTAAAATACTGTAGATAATTAACCAAGGTAGGATGACCTTGTAATGTAACTGCTCTTGGGCAATATTCTCTGTACATATTAGCGACAACAGATTGGATTTTATGTTGACATTTGTTTGGTTATAGTGCAATATATTTTGTATGCAAGCAGTTTCAATAAAGTTTGATCTTTCTCTGCTAAATTGATGTTGATGCAATCCTTACAAATGATTGCTTTTAAAAATATAAGGTAGGAAAATAAATCTATAGAAAGTGTTCTGTTACAAGATGTAACTGTTACCATTGGTAATTTTACATCATAGGAAGCCGTTATCTATCAACTTTCAAAAATTTTATCTTGTTTATTAATAAGGTGAAAAAAATCAACAAAATGAGACAAAAGTACATTGTGCCATTATAATATACAAAGTCTCTTTACAAAGACTGAGTTCAGCAAGGCGCTAATTTGCTTAATTTGTGATTTACTAACTTCTAAAACTGTAATTTGATTCACATGTTTTCAAATGGAGTTGAGTTGATTCATATTACAATATTTGTGTGCTAAATGTGTATGTTTTTCAGTTAAAAGTCATAATGTTTTTAAAATCTTATTAAACTTTCAAAAATCTGAAGATTGTTTATCTAGATGTAAATTTTTATTAAAAAGTTGCACTTATGAAAAAGCAAAAAATTAGCCTGTCAGATGTTTGCTCTTGGTCTTAAATTTCTAAATATAACCAAAAAATTGTTATGTAGGGGGAAAGTTACTTATCATGCAAAGCATATATACCTTGCAAATAATATTTTATGTGCCCTTAGAAGGCAAAAACATTGGTATTTGAAAATATAATTCTCCATATTTCCAGTTATAAAATTTCAGCACATTGATTACATAGAATGCCACTAAACCATATTGAACACATATTTCTGTCTGTCCACACATAAACATACCCTGCCATTTGGAAAATATTAAGTGTGTCTATGTAAATAACATACATAGTTTAAAAAAAAAACAACTTTGGGAGTTCCCTGGTGGTGTAGTGGCTAGGCTTCGGCGCTGTCAACGCTGTGGCCTGGATTTGATTCCCAGCCAGGGAACTACCTACATTTAAAAAAAAAAAAGAAAGAAAGAAAGAAACAAGCGAATGAACAAACAAAAAACAACTTTGATGATGATACCTCAATAATAAAGTAAGTGACAGCTTTGTAGGTAGAATGTGCCTGAATTGGCTGCTCTGGTCACTTTGGTGAACTCTGACACAGCCTGGAGAAAAGGATAGAAAGGGAGGTAACAGTGTCATTTTCTACCTAATTTTAGAATTCAAAATGATCCAGTGATGCAGGATAATCTCATCTACATTGATGGTTTTTTTTTTTTTTTTCCTGAAAAATGTTGTTTTTGTTATCTGCTTGTCTAGTTTTTCATTCTGGTATGTTTCTGGTTCTTTGCTACCTGTTTTGCCTACTTCTGGGCTCTTCCAGGGCCAAAAGAGCTGAACACAGTCTATTAGAGATGGTAGGTACAAACAGTTCTCAAGTAACTTTGTTGGGTTTTCCTAGTTTCCCCATCATTTTCAACTACTACACTTAAAAACCTGTTGGCAGCAGTAGGCTGGAGACTTAGCTTGGCTCAGTCAGGCATTTCCCTCATCTGATCATGATCTTTGAGTTAGTGGTGGCTAAGAATCCAGTGCCTTTGTAGAGTCAGTATACTGAGTGAATTCCTACTGGCCAGTTTGTTTGATGGCCATAAACAGCATCTTTCCCTCATAAGCTGATCCCTCTGATAACCAGTTATTCTGAAATAGCCATTACCAAATGCTGGTCTTAATTGCTTGCAAGGCTTAATGGAGACCACCGTTCAAATCTTGAGCATCTTTTCCTCTGTATGTTTATTTAGGGCTGTTTAAAATTTCTATTTGAGACTATTTAGAACTTACCATGAAGAAATGGGGGAAACCATTTTCTTTACTGCTAAGTTTTATGTTAGTGAGGGAGGCATTAAAAAATGTCTTGCAAGTTGTAGGTGCTAAATGCTTAAAAACTAACCTTTAAAATGGATTGCTTGAAAGGTCTTCCTACCAATTTCAGTATACCATACACTGGATTACAGGTGGGTCGAAAATTGGAAGGTTAAGTGTCAACAGAAGATGGTTACATGGAACCCTGGAAATTAGGATCTATTTAGCATTATTCATTATCATACAGAACTTGGATGGCTTATGTTAAAAGGGAAAAAATAATTCTGTTATTTCAAGTATAAAAGATTTTGTTTTGTTTTGCTTTTAGTAAATACTAAAGCATCTTTATTAGATTTCCCTGTAGATCAAAACCTATAAGATACTGTGACAAAGAACAGAGTACTAGTTAGTCCTCAAGGAATATATACGAGGTCTGACAATTAATTTTGTGAATTCATTCTACAAAATGTGCTACATACCTTATTGCTGAATATCACTATGGTCACCTTTGAAGTACTCCCCTTGGGAAGCTATACACTGACACTAACACCTAGTCCACCCTTTAAAGCAGTTTTGGAACTCTTTTCCTAGAAAGGCCATCAGAGCTGTTGTACCCAAACTGACAAATTCACAAACTTGCCACTGTGCTTACATTGGCAGCACTTTACAAACAGCTTGGTAAAGGTGTCATATCCTTGGCGAGGTTATGACACCTTATCAAACTTAATTTTCAGGTGACTAGTGATAATTCAGCAATGAGGTTATGTCATATTTTTTATAGGACGAGTTCATGAAATTAGTTGTCTAATTTCATAAATCATTAAAAGTATAGCATAGATGCTATATGATAGAAAGGGAAATAATGAATTATGCGGTATAAAATGGAAAATCAGGAAGTAGAGTCCACCCTTGACCACGGCATAGAATATGGCTGTGATGACTGGATAAGTCATTTCACCTCTCCAGGTTTCAGTTTCTTCATGGGTTAAATAAATGGTTGATAAGATACCCTAACTCCAAAGTTGTGTATGCATTAATGAAGTATTCATGTTTTATATGGAGAAAGGGAGTTTACAAATGACCCACCTGGTTTCTTCTGTTCTCATTAAATAATTACTGAACATTCCCTACATAGCAGGAATTTCACAAGCTGCTTAGGGATACAAAGATCCTATTTCAGACCTTCAGAAAACTCAGTGTTAAGTGGGAGAGCTTGATGAATCGAATGGGCAGTGCAATATATGGTGCAGTAAGTGCTACAATGTTCAGGGTAAGGTGGGAGTACAGGAAAAACATTCAGGTTGGTGTTCTGTGGAGTCAATAAAGGGCTTCTTAGGTGATGTAAAATCTTAACCTATAAGGGAAGACAGATTGGAGGAGTTATCCAGGAGAAAAAGTACTGGGGCATTGATCTATGCATGAAAAAATGTACTGGGGAAGCTTCCAAGATTTCAGTGTGACTAGAACATAGAATTTGAGGCAGGGACTTGACAAGTGAGGTCGAGTTAACTGTTAAGGGGATGCCTACAGTACCATATTAGAGTTTAGACTCCAGAGAGCCTTCGAAGGCTTTGCAACAATTACATTTACACATGAAGTATGAAGGGACAGAGAGGATTGCCCCATGACTCTGGAAGCTCCTGTCATGTTGCCTAGTAACCAGCAACCACGAGAGACTGGGCCCAAATCCAACTTCCTGGAGGTTCCTCTGCTCCACAGTCCAAATCCAGCTTCCCACAAGGTCACAGATCCTACAGCTTTTGTTCCCAAACAGCTCCCCTGAAATTAGGCATGTAAGCCCTGATTTGATCCTCCACGTGCAAGGCTGTGGTCATTGCCGCCCTGTAGAAAGGTAGATTCCTAGAAAAGAAATGTCCATCCCCTGGAATACAGTCCCAAGTTGCAGCCAGCAGTTCCTGGCCTTGTCATGTCTCTGCAGGAGACATGGGTGTCCATGTGCCTCTTCTTTCTGACTCACCTTTCTGGTAGTTTTCCCTCATTGAAACCTTTTCCTTTTACATGGTGGTATGCTGTTTGCCTTCACCCACTGCTTTACAGATGGTACCCAGCATGAGGCAAACTCCACTTACTCTAGCTCTGACCTTTTGGAAACTGCAAAAGGGAGCAACTAAGCCATACAGGGATGAACGACGTCCCTCCTAGGGGCTAATGGTAGGAAACGTAGCTGAGCTGAAATCACTGAGGAATGTGTTATTGTAATGTGTATGAATGGCCGTGCCATGTGCCACAAAGGCCCTGGAAAGTTATGCATGTAAGGCAGATTGAGACAGTTTGATTGCTTAGCACTCCCTTAACAAGTCAGCTTGTCATGTGATCCCTGAGGAGGAAGAAATTTGGGGAAAACAGCTCTTGATCTCAAGTGCTGTTAGAACATTAAATGCAGCCTAATCTGGATTTGAAACCTGTCATTGTGGAGTGTACCATCCAGGGGCTTAGGGGTAGGGGGTGAGGGATAGATGTACAACCTGAGGGGCTTCAATACACTAACATGGAATTGGACTCCCAACAATGGTCATAGGAGTACCTTGGGGCTTAAACTGCTTACTGGAGCCACATCCATAAGATAAGTGACACTGAATGGACAGCATTTGGGGTTTATCACCAGATGCCCTTTTGCTAAATGAATTGGCTAGTTTGACCATTGGGGAGAGTGCAAATGTGCCTACCCTGTGCTTGAATTGGCTGATCCTGGAAATAAGATTTGCATAATCATGAAGAGGAGACTTACCTGAGACACTAAATGCAAACTGGAACATCCCTACTGAGCTCACAGCTGCTTTGAGGCACTTTGGCATTAAGCATGGTTGGATGAAAATCCCAGGCATCAGGGATGACTTGTGACCAAATGAAATTAATTCAGAGAATGCTAGAAAAGTTGATGGGGTCTCACACAATGACATCACTAATTTTGCTTCTCTGCCAGGAAGTCAGGGATGGGATAATTCTCTGGGACTGATTGACGCCCCACTCAAAGGAGGCCAATGAGATAAAGGGGCCCTGTAAGGTGCCCCAGTTCTCAGCAGAAATGAAAAGGCAGAAGGGCACCACTCCAGACTTCCTTCTGAGGTTTCCTCAGGCAGCACATTAGGGCTCTGGGTCTTGAGCAAAGGGGTTACTAAGTAAGGACATAGCTGGGAAAAGCATAGAGTCGTGGGCTGATAAGCAGCTCGAGTCACTAATGAGGTTGCAGAAAGAACATAGAAGTGCCGAAAACAACACAATAAATGACGGATTTTAGAGTGAGCATTAAGACAGCCAATACAAGGAGGTCCTGGGTGGGAGGACTTTGGAGATGGAGGCAATTAGTTTTCCCCACTGCCTAGTCAGAAAATCTCCAAAGCTTCCTGTCTCCTTGGAGAAGAGTCCAGAGGAAGAAGCTAAGAAGTTAGACAAATCATAATGCTGCTGCAACTCACAGACATCCCCCATCCCCACAGGCCTCGGTGCTTTCCAGGAAATGGATTTTGTAGCTTGACTGCTAGAGGGCCCTTCAATCCAGATTTGAGTCAGGTCAAAAGCAAACTTGCTCCATGGCTAGGCTCACCAAATGTCCCATTTAAAACAGGATAGAAAACAACGGTGCTG
This sequence comes from Lyroderma lyra, assembly GCA_004026885.1. Classification (NCBI taxonomy): domain Eukaryota; kingdom Metazoa; phylum Chordata; class Mammalia; order Chiroptera; family Megadermatidae; genus Lyroderma; species Lyroderma lyra. Next base: position 126,992 of record PVJL010004195.1, read on the forward strand.
TCCCTTTTCAAACGCTATGTATGGTCAGTCTAGTCTCACGGAACTAAATTCAAGGTGTCGGTAGGCTGACCATACATACGGTTTGAAACAGGACAGTACTGTTGTTTTCTGTCCCATTTAAAATCAGACATCTGGTCAGCCTACTCAGGCCCCAGTCCTCTGCCAACTTTGCTAACTTTCTGCCCTGTCTGTGTAGCCTGGACCACAGGCACAAGGAGGATGCAGCAGACCTGGACCTACCTTAGAAGAATTATTCTAAGACTTGCAAAATCCACAGTAAATTCATTTTCCTGGCACAATTTGTGACTGGTTTTACATCCAGCTAACAGACTAAGCACAGTTACTGCAGATGCCATTCACCCCTTTGATGAGGCTATGCCCATTGTCCCATTATCAGACTACATAATTGGTAACGATACGCTGGGTTCCATCAACCCAGCACAGTACACTGACCTGCTGGGTTGGTGTGGGGATTCCTACCTGTCTGGTGAATTTCCAAGCCTTCTAGGATTGTGCAATTAAAATGGTGTCACAGACCAGTAGTGAGAAAGTAATCATACAAGCCTTCTTCCATTGCCAGGAGGGAGTCATAGCCCATACTATCTTCCAATTCCCAGCCCTGTTTAGCCAGTGAGTATATCCAGTGTCCATGACCCCTGATTACAGATCAATGTGGCTTTAATAGTGGCCTCCAATTGTGGCACTCCAAACACCTGATACAATGACAGGTGACTAAACTGATTACAGCTATTACTGGCATTTGGTGGCCCTAGAGCTTCACTGTTCAGTTCTTCAGCCAGTAACAAAATGGCTAATGAGACCTTGGAATATGGCTGGTCTGAATTGGCACATGCTATAAGAATAGACAACTGATTTTGAAGACTTAGTTTGAAAAAAAAATCTTGCTAATGATATTTTAATATTTAAATGCTAAAATGTTAATATTTTAGATCTATTGGGTTAACAGAACTATGTCACTAATTAGTTACATGTGTCTCTTATTTTCTTTTTTTTTAAATGGTGACAACTGGAAAATTTAAAATTACATATGTGGCTCACATTATATTACTCTTAGACAAAATTACCTTAGACATTGCTCATGTTTTTTTTTCCAGATTTCTTTAGGAAGAAAAAAAATATTTTGTTTTCACCTGGCACAGCATGAAGTTCACCTTGACTGTCCTGCCTCAGGCATTTCGGACATCTCCAACAATATTTAATAACTGCAATACATCAGTAATGAGTTGAGCAAGCCCATTCTATTATGCTGATCACATTTTGATACTGGCCCTTCTAGAAGAAGGTATTCACACCATCATTCCTGCTCTCTAACCACAACTATTCATAGGTGACAGGGCCTTGAATGAGGAGAGAGACCAGGGCCAGGCCACTGGAGTATGTATCTTGGGAGCTATATGAGTAGTAGCCCAAAGAGATATTCCACAGCCTTGTAAGGAAAAACTGCTGGCCTTGCAGACACTAACAACACAAAAGAGCCCTTATCACCTGATTGGCTTCTGGGTGTTTGAGGCAGCACATGCTGTAATGAGGAAAGTTATTATTTAAGAAGCTGTACTAAGTCACCAGACTGGAAGCTAAATTTGATTGGGGACACCTGCAATAAGAAGCCACAAAAGCAATACAGGCAGCAGTAAAACAATACCTACCCTCCCCACTTCCAACCCAACTCATTCTGATCCCAGTGTCACATATGATACTTCTGATGATAAGATTCTGCCAAGAGTTGAGGCAGATCATCTCTCCACTACTGAATGGTATGTACTTTTTGAATGGCAATTATTAGCCCTGGTTGGGACAGAATATCTCACTGAAAGAAAAAGTGTAACTCTGAAATTGAATATTTCTATCCTGCAATGGATTGTCCCTAAACCAATTCCATCAGATGGGTGCATCAGTGATGATCCAGTCAGGAAAAAACAAATCACGCTGGTGATTTTTAACTGACAATTTAATATAGGGATTGGTTAAACAGATATTAAAGTACTGAATATGCAAAACATGAACATCAAGGTAACCCAGAAGTGGGGAGTTGCAGGAAGCATCTACCATCCTGAGGCCTGGGTGAATGAAGGAATGAGGCTGGGAGGATGAGACCTTAAAAGCTCAAAGGAGAAGCCCACAGAGTTAAAACCCAGACTTCTAGGGAAGAGGAATTTTTGGTCAGTACTGGTACCTTGGTAACTCATTGGCAGACCATTATGGGGCTGGGCCTTAGACCACTGAGGAGGTAGTGCCAGCCAACTGATGCTAGTGTCTCTAAGGAGACATAATGATGCGGTTCTGAGCGGAGGGGCAGAAATTTGGAAATTGGATTCAGCTGCTGTTACTGAAATAACCCATTCCTGCCAGAGTGAAGAGTAATGAGCTTCCAGTGTCTCTCTAGGGCAGTGGTTCTCAACCTTCCTAATGCTGCGGCCCTAAAATACAGGTCCTCATGTTGTGGTGACTCCCATAAAATTATTTTCATTGCTACTTCATAAGTGTAATTTTGCTACTGTTATGAATTGTAATGTAAATATCTGATGTGTGTTTTCTGATGGTCTTAGGCAACCCCTGTGAAAGGGTCATTTGACCCCCAAGGGGTCACGACCCACAGGTTGCTCTGGTGCCTCTTATCAACAGAACCTAATAGCACTGACAAAGGAGAAATGCGATGTGCAGAGTCCCAGCCCCAACCTCACAGAGACGAGAACAGAAGGATGGTATACAACTGACAGAAAATAGATTAATAATTGACAAAGTGCAACAAGCCAAAAAAACTGAAATGGAAATGGGACATCCAATTGGGAGCCAAGCCAACTGTAAGAATAGGTGGCTGCCCACCAGTAGGTCCTGAGATGGCCCATTGCCTGCTTTGCCTGAGCTATTGGCTCAATAAAAACCTCGATTTTGAGACTCACTGCCATATAAGGAAGCCTATTTCACTGATTGCTGAGCAAGTTCAATGGTATTAATACTAAGCCATCTGTTATAATAATGGTAAGTGCTGGCAACCCAATGCATTGCTCTGAACAATGAACGGAACATCAAGTGGTGCGTTTGGTAACAAAGCATTCTGCTCCTCAATGAATGAAATATATTAATACCTTTACATAGACTCATGAGCACACACTCTGACATTGGTCTGGCCACACACTTTCTCTACATGTTGGGGTCACTCCTGTGGTTGTTTTGCTTATGCAATAAGTCACCTTTGCAATATAACCATCTTCCTCAATTTCAATAGATTGCCTTTTGGGAAAAGAATTATTAGCCCTGGGTCTCTGAGGAGCTTTTCATTTCAGGCTATAAAATAAGACCTGGTCCATTCTTGAGGGGGTCCTCATGGACCCCAACTGGTTGGACATGGACAAATCCACCCCTGGGAAACAAATAGAAGATAAAGGCGCAAATAACCTTTCTGTTTTTCTTGTCCAGATATGGACAGAGTGTACCTTTCTGGGGCAGTGACAGTGGTGCCAACTATCACAAAGCTAGATATGTTACCCCCAACTTTATTTGACTGTGAGGGATCTTATCAGCATCTCCCTATCAAATCATGCCTTAGGTATCACTTCCACCCGTAGTAGACTCAGCCATTATTTGCCTTGACCTACTACCATGTGTCCATCCTCTGTGATGTTCAGGCTAAATGGATATCAGAGGATCACCTTGGACACAGATCAAAGGAGCATTTGTATACTTCCCATCCACTTCCAGGACTAGTTTCTCTGTGTGGTAATAACAGTCTCCCTTGCTTTCCCTGCCTCCTCCTTGGACAAAGGGTTACCTACTTCCTGAGCCATAGGTAATCCCCAACCTCTGGTGCCATCAGCAGAATCTCCCTGTGGGCATTAGGGATACAGTTTATTACTATTTTACATCAAATGGTGTTTCTAAGGCTCACCTGGGAGATTAACAATGTGATAGCTGGGAGTACCACTACCAAAGATATTCTTGACTTTTACTACTTGTGCTGGATATCTGCATAGCTTTAGGTGACTTACTGAGTAGGCAATGTGTACCTTGGCCAACAGCTCTTGCTGCTTCTGGCTGAATACCTCACTACAAGTGGAGCTATTCAACAACAATTCTAGGAGTTAAGCATGTCACTCTAAACCACCCTCATCTAAGCCTTGCATCTTTTTCTCATGCCTTGGCCTGGAGGCCATGACTAGAGGTTTCAGAGAACTCTGTAGGTTTCTTGATGAACTTCATACCTTACTCAGGACGCTCCTCATTTTACAATGTCTTCTTTGTCATTATCACAAACTTGAGAAACCCCAATGAAAAATCCATTTAACTTCTGGCCCCAATGGGAAGGCAGGTCTCACAATAGGATAATGATAGAACATGAGACCATATGCCTCATCTTACTAACACTTGGGCTTGTAACTTACCCCAGTTAAACTTATTCTTGTGCCCACTCTGCATTACATGGTAGTGTCCTCTTGCACTAACCTATCAAAGATAGATTAAAGTGGGCAAGAGAAGGGGTGGGAAGGCCAAGTTGTTTGAATGAACCAATGCAACAACAATGAGAATAGGGAAATGTGGAACTGCTATGATATTTAGGAGCTAGAATCAGTGAGATTTGGTGATTATTATGTGTGGGGAAAAGGAGAGGGAAGAAACTAGAGGCATAGTTCACAAATTCTGGCCTTGAGTAAAATTTTTGTTTTAGAAAAATGGAGATTTATTCATTCAACTAATGTTTATTAAACACACAAGAGCTATTCAGAAAGTATACAGTCATGTAATATGAAAAATAGAGGCATTAATGACTGGATTTTTTTCTGGACAGCCCTTGGACACCATAAGTCAGGCAGTCTATTTGATGCTGGAGATGAAGACAAAAAAGACAAATTAGCATAAAATAGAAGGTAATTACATGACAAGTAGATATCATGTGCTTTCTCATATGATGCACTGATAAGGGCACAACAAACTTTAGTGTTCCTGCTAAAAAAATTAAATTAATAAGCTGAATTAATCATGTGGGAAACATCAGATAGTCTCAAATGAATGGACATCACACAAAATAAATAGTTTGTACTCTTCACAGTTGTCAAGGTCATAAAAGACAAAGAAATACTCAGGAACTGTTTCTGATCAAAGGATAGTTTGACTGTCATAAAGAGATGACAGTTACAAGAATGTGATCCTGGATTGGATATTGAACTAGAAATAATATTATCTTTTGTTATAAAGGTCATTATTGAGAGCAGGTCCTTAGATTGCATAATAAGATAATGCTAATTTCCCAATTTTGATAACTGTATTGTGATTACATAAGAGAATGTTCTTCTTTTTAGGAAATATTACAAGGTATGTAGAAGCAAAGGACTGATATATGAGCTGGAAGTTTTGAGCAGTAGCATAGTGGCTAAGTATGCTTAGGCTGTGGGGTTAGAGTGGCTGAGTTCTAATCCCAGCACAACTACCTATGAGACTTTGTGAAAGTTATTTAAACATTCTTTAGATAAATTTATTTATCAGTAAAACTTATTATGTTAATAATAGCACTTACCTCATAGAGATAGTATGAGAGTGAAATTAGTGAGCATATGTAAAACACTTAGACTCATGTCTGATACATATGTATAATCAATGTTTGCTGTATTTAAGCTATTTTGCCTGTCCTGTGAATACAGAGAGAAACGGGACATGGGTCCCTTGTTCAAGGAGCCATAGTTTAGTGGAAGAAATTAAGAAATAAAAAGTTAACAGATAAAGGAGTTCCCTGGTGGTGTAGTGGCCTAGGCCAGCGCTGTCAATTCCCAGCCAGGGAACTACCCACATATATATATAAAGAAAAAGTTAACAGATAATAATAAAACCATGTGTTGAGTTCCCTGCTAGGGATTTGAGCTGAGTGCAGCTGAGGCTGGGCCAATGAATTTTGCAAGAGGAAGGGAAGTTTTTTAGAGGGCTTATGGTCTGAATTGGATCACAAGGGATGAACAGGAGTTTGCCAAAAATTCACTTTTCTAATTTTTTCCAGGCCAAGGGCATCATGGCCATAAAAGCTCGGAGTTCTGGAAAGAGCATTGATGACTATAGTGTAGCATAGGCAATGCAGTTTTGGCTAGAAGAAGGGCTAGACTCACTTGCTCAGTGTGTGGGGGGAGAGAGGCAGAATTGACTGTCAATCACTTTACACAGGTTCAAATCCAAGCTTAAATATTACTTACACTATCAAACAAGTCTCAAAAATCTCTCTGAACCTCAGTTTTCCCCCAAAATAGCGATATTAACTTCTACCTCAGCCTGTTAGGGGAATCAATGTAATGTGCTTACCACAGTGCCCAGAACACAGCTCATCCTCCAGAAAGGATAGCTGTTAGTAATAATGCTGATGTTAGACACTTCTAGGGCTCACCAAAATTTCTGGTTCTTGTTTGCTTCTACACACAGGCCTCCCCTAAGTGAAGCATAGCTCTGTAACTTCCTTTGGCCAATGAGGTGGAAGCAGAAAGGATACATGGCTTTTCTGGGCCAAAACATTGAAGAGCCAGAGTGTTGTGTTTCTCCACACTCTCTTCCCTTGACATAACAATTTGGAAGCTCAAGTCGAGATGGCAGCTGGTCCCATAGGTCCCATGCAAATTCTGGATAGGGGAAAACAGGCATTATTCACTCTCCTGCCTTGTTAATGGGGAGATAAAATTGGATGCAAAGTTTTTAGGCATACTTGTTTAACAGAGGATTTGCAACTCAATATACACAAAGAAATGCCAACAGGAAGATGCATGGCTGCTACTTCAAACCATTTTGCCTTGCAAAAGCTCCCAGTGAGTTGAGGTGGTGGTAAACATTCAGCATGTATCTTTCCCTTTATCTGAATTAACTGTGAATTCTATTTTTCACTTTCAAGCAACATAGTATTAATGCTATTATAACCTACCCTTATAGAAAAGTATAAGAACGGGATCCAAATGGGTCTGGGGATCAGGAAAAGTCTCTCAAAGAAGTAATATTTTAGCTGAAGCCTGAATGGGGAGGAGGAGGAGTTAGCTAAGGGAAGGGAAGGGAAAGCATGTGAAAGGGCAGGAGAGAGTGTTGTCAGTTGAGGAAGTTGGACACAGTCATAATATATGAATAAAGGAAAGGTGCAAGAACTAAGGCCTGGGTGGGAAGCAAGGTGCAGAGCAGGGGAGCTGTCATGACCCATGAACTAAGGAAATAAATTTGAGTTGTCAAAGCAAATACTAGCTGTTGAGGAGTCTGAAGCAGGGGAATGACACAATCAGATTTATGTCTGTATAAGTATGCAGTGGTCACAGTATGTGATGTATTAGTGTGGACAAGACTACAGGTAACAGGCCAGTTGAGACTATTTCAGGAGTCCAGTGATAATGAGGGAGACGCAATGGAAACAGAGGCAGTAGATGGAATAAAGACGTTATCTATCAGTCAAGGTTTTCCAGAAAAACAAAACCAGTAGGATCTATAAAAATAGAGATAGGTTTATTTTAAGAAAATGGCTTATGTAATTGTGGGGGCTGGTAACTTCAAAATTCATAGGGCAGGATAACAGGCTGAAAACTCAGGTTGAAGCTGATGTAGCCATCTTGAAGCAGGATGTCTGCTTCAGGGAAACCTTAGTTTTACTCTTAAGGCCTATCAACTAATTAGATAAGGCCCTCCCAGATGATTGAGAGTAATGTCCTTTACTTAAAGTCAACTGATGAACTGTAGATATTAAACACAGCTATAAATTACCTTCACAGTGACTCCTAGGTTAGTGTTCGATTGAATGACTAGACTCTATCTCTTGGCCAAATTGACACATAAAATTAACCATCACACACAGTTTCAGAGGTAGAAGAGAGATTTTGTATTGATTCAATGAATGGGGATTGAAAAATACGGAGGAATAAAAAGCTCCCAGACTTCTCACTTGAGCGACTGGATATAAGATAATACCACTGATTGTGAAAGAGAATGGTGGAGAAAGTGCAGGTTTGTGGCAAATAATCATCAATTTTTGATGTGAGCAGTTTTAAGTGCTTGTGAATAATCCAAGCAGAGAAGCTTAAGTTGGGTTCATAAGAGAGATCTAAACTTTAATTTTATAGATAATTAAGATTTAATGGCAGTTAACTGTAGGAGTGCACTTGATCATTGCAGAAATAGTGTTGAGTGGTAAAGAAAAGAGAAGGAGGTTCAGAAAAGGGTCCTGAGGAGGGCCTTGAAGAGGAGGATCCAATAGATTAAGTGAAAAACAGCAGCAAGACATAGAGCAAACCAGGAGGTAGAGATCTGAAAGCTTTCAAGGAAGAGACTGCTTCACAAAAGAGGGAGCAGATTCATTGCCATCATTTTCCTGATGGACTCCAGGAAGCCCACAGAAACTTAAGTAGGAAGAATCACTTGACTGCAGTGAGTAGGGTGGGTTAGAATTGTGAGACCCAACTGGTCTGGAGATCTCTTAAGAAACTTCTTCTGTTTAAGGGAAGAAGTAATGAAAGTCTAAGCTAGGAGTGTTGAAGTAGTAATAGAAGGGAGGAGTGAATGGGACTATGGAGTATTTTGAAGCAAAATCAACATGTTTCGTTCCAAGGATGATGGCCAAGAGTTGTGATGGAAGGAAAGTCAGAGATGCAGATTCTAAAGTAGGAAAGCAGAGAAGAGAAATTTCTGAAATTTAGTAAGCCCTCGTAATGCAGAAAATGAGGCAGGTGATATAATCAGATAATATGAGCTCTTGAAAGAGAGGAGATTGACCACAAACATTGAAAGCATGGTGTTGGGTAACAGAGGGGTCTAAGGAGTCTATTGACCCCTTTTCTTCACCTGGTGGTGGCAGAAGGGTTTCCAGGACAGTGATGAATTCAAGAAAGGTAGGAAGGTAAACTTCAGCTAACTGCTGCTTTATAAACCAGAGAGTGCTCAGGCATGATCACAGGGATTTTGTCCTCCTGAGTTCTTGTTCATGATTTGTTTTTCCAGGGGTGTGTTGTGGATGGCTCAGAAGTATTGCACTGTTGTAGAACTACCATGTCTTCTTTATTTACAGCAAAACCAAATTCTACAGTCAAATACAAGTCATTGCAAACCAGAGCTGGAAGGTATCTTCACAATTAAGCTGTCCACAGTTCATATTTTTCCTTTTTGTTGTTAGGTTTATTGAGGTGACATTGATTAGTAAACATTACATAGGTTCCAGGTATACAATGCCACAATATTTCATCTGTATGTTGTGTTATGTATTCATCACTTACAGTCAGTTCTCTTTCCATCACCATATATTTGACTCCCCTTTCCTCCTCTCTGACCCCCCTCTCCCCCTTACCCTCAGGTAATCACTAAACTGTTGACTGTGTCCATGAATATTTGTTTCCTTGTTTTTTTTTTTTTAATTCATTTTTATTGTTAGACTTATTGGGGTGACATCTGTTAGCAAGGATTACATAGGTTTCAGGCATACAATTCCACAGTGCATTGTCAACTTGATGCATAATAAGTTCACCACCTAATGTGACCCCTCTTTCCATCCCCTTATATTTAGCTTCCCCCCCTCCTCTCCCACCCCCTCCCCTT